>RJWM01018466.1:0-40916 GCA_004363535.1 Dasyprocta punctata
AAAGAATTTTTCTTAAGGTAATTCAGCTTTCACTTGTACTAAAGAGTGAGAACAGCCAAGTTTGTCAGCAGCATGGCAAACATATACAATCCCATATAAGGAATAAGTAATTGATAATGCTTATGTATAGCATGATTTACTGTTACAACATCAAAGAGAATTTTGAGAAGTTTTGTTGTTGTTGTTAGGGTTAGGATTAGGGTTCGAGTTAGAGTTAAGTTTACAGTTAGCTAATTTGGAGAATTTTTCAATGTTTCATCTACTTACATATTGATTTGAATTTGAAGAACATTTAATTCTCATACAACTTTTACTTCATACTCTCCCCAGCTTGGGTGTTCATCCATTTCATACACACATGTGCCTTCAGTTAGACATTTATCCCCTCCATTTCTGCTGTTCAATGTGTGCAATGCTGTTAATTCCCTCCCCTCTCTACCTCATCGTCGTTCTCTGTATTGCTCTCTGCTCCCATCTCCACTTCACTGATTTCTTACTAAGAAGTCTTTTTTTTTTTTTTTTTTTTTTTTTTTTTTTTTTTTTTTTTTTTTTTTTTTTTTTTTTACCAGGGATTGAACTCACAACCTCGCGCCTGCCAGGGCTGGCGCTTAAGGCACTGAGCCAAGCTCCCGGCCCTGCTTTTTGAGGCAGGGTCGCACTATGTAGCTCAGGCCGGCCTTGCGCTCGCGTTGTAGCGCAAGCCGGCCTGGAACTCACAACGCTCCGCCTACCTCAGCCTCCCGAGTGCTGGGATTAAAGGCGTGCACCACCACGCCCGGCTTTCTTACTAAGAAGTCTTAATAGGTCTCACTTCCTTTCTGTTGAACTCCCCTTCATTTAGAGGAGACTGTGTGAAAAGTTTCAGAAACTACATTTTATTTATGTATGTATCTTTAACTTACTGACTTCTCTTTCATGGAGTTAGTGCTATGTAGACTCTTATTTTTTGTAGCCAGTGGGCTCCAGTTACCTTCTATGTAAGCTGTAAGCATATGGTGGTCTACAATAAGCCAAGATGTTGAAGGCAAGCTGAGCTTGATTATCACTCATCTCTAGTTATTGCACTGAGTTACATTGACTGTAGCCATGTTGTTTCATTTGTCTAAGACCACTCTCGAAATATCTACCCCAGACAACTGTGGTGAAGGCCAAATATATGTAGATCTTCATTTCTTGCTTCACCTTTTCAGCCTCCTATTTAGCCTTTAACACACATATAGTCATATAGTTGGTGGTTATTTTGTAATCTTGCTCTCCGTTTTACTTTATTTAAAGAAAAACAAAGTATTTTACATGTTGTTTTTATAGAAATTTCAATGAATATTTTTGGCAGGCTGGATAATTAAAAGGAGAATTTTTTGATTGCACAACTGCAAATGCATGGAATTCTACCACCTTTGTTTATGTTATTTCTAAATCTCTTCATTACTTTAATTTACTCTAAGGACACCGACATTGGTTGTTACTATGTACTTGTAGGATCAGCTAGTTTAAGTTACTTGCCGCAGCAGATATTTGAAAGCCTGGACATTTATTCTAGGCCTTCTTGAATCAAAGTTGTGCCCATTCTGTTGCGCTCTAGTGTAGACTTGGAAAACCACAGAGCTTCGGAATAGTGGATATCCTAACTATCAGGAGATGAAAAATTATAATAAACTTAATAATAAGTAAGGTAAATACCAGACTAGGACTGGGAACACAAAGATATGCAAGCCATGACTTTGGAACTACATGTCTGCCCTTTCATTGAAGGCAGTTTTGAGCATTAAAATGTTGTAAATAGGATCAAAAGAGAGGGAAAAGCATGCAATATATACATACACATATATATGTATACATATATATGTGTGTGTGTATATATATATGTCACTATGTACATCATAGCAGTGAGAGGGAACAGAGGAACTCAGAAATGTTTCTTGATCACTAAACTAGAAGCTGTCAGCAAAGTGCAAAACATGTGAGGCAGAAGTGATGAAAGGGGAAAGGAAAAGAAAATTCCACCAAAAACAAAACAAAAGTTTTCACAAGTATTTCCAAAGTTATATTCCATCATTTACAGTCTTTGATGAAGAAGAAGCTGGTATTAGACAAATGCTTAAAGCGTATAATCTTCATTGAATTTAATAAATCCATCTCATTTAGAATTTAGTACCATGGTACCACGGCTCACAAACTTAATCGCCTTCACAATTTGGGGGAAGATGGATGTGCTTGTGTGTGGGAGAAATGGCTGTGACTGTCACTCAATGCAGAGTTTGTGAACAGAAGCAGTATTTGGCTGAATGCTTTTGTTTAAGAACCAGTTTTCTTATAAACAGAAGCATTTGTGAACTGAGCTATTACTGTAAGTATTCGGCTTTTTCATTTTTGAAAGACTTGCAGGATGAAGGGTTCCTCACCCCCAATTATTTTCTACAATTTTGGTGTATTTTTACTTTTTGTTTTAGCTTTAAAATATCTTCTTAATGCTAAAGTATAAATTTTATGAGATACTCTAAATGTAAATGTTTCAAGTCACTATTATTTTATCTGTTTTTGATTTGTGCAATGCTGGGCATAGAAACCAGACTCATGAATGCTCCAGAAGCTCTCCACAACTGCGCTTCACCTTCGGTCCCTCAGAAGTTTCTTTTTAAAAATACTAAATATAATTCTTTTTATATATTTTTAAGTTTCAAAATTCATGAACTTCTTTTATACTAAATTTTAATTTACATCAAGGAGCCTTGATACCTAATGTTCTCAATTCAGGGAGAATCCAGTCACTTGTAGCCAGAAATGGCTCTTTATCCTCATTGTATACGTTTTAAAAATACAGAATGCATTCAATCCAGTAAGCCCTAAAAATAGCCAAGGTAGTTGTCCTCTGTTTTTCTCCAGTACAAACACATACCTAATGATTTAATGTTAGTTTTTATGCAGAAATAAAAATGTCTAGTGTTATACTGGTGGCTTATTTCTTAAATCTTTGACTGATGTGGAAAATCTCACCGACTATATTCTGTCTCTAGGTAAAATGGACAAAAATGAAGTTCAGAATTTCATACATGAAAGTGCAACTCAATTTATTATAGGGAAGCTTTTCATCTTTGTATATGGCCTGCCATGCTGAATTTTACTTAACAGCTGAATTTCATAGACAAGGACTAGACATTTCTTCAAAGAATCTGAGCAAATACTGCAATCCAGTTTCTTCTGAAATTACAGTTGTTAAATTACACACAAAATATTATGAATGTCACTTTGCCTTTCCATCAATTAAGGAGTTCAAAAAAAATTCCTTCATGTTGCATGTCTTTGAAATTATTATATTTATCCTGAACTGGCCCTTCAATTTGTTCTATTAAATGCTTTTCAGGGTAGAGCAAGGCATCAATCCTGAACAGGTGTGGGAAAGGGTTTCTTGATGTATAAAAGCGTTCTAATTGAAAGCCCTTTTAGCAATTTTAGTACATGTGGGGCTGTGGAAACCCATGTAAGTAGGGAGTAAATTCATTTCTCTCTAAAGGGAAGAAAATATGTGAGGCAAAATCACAGAGCTCCTGTCATCGTGACGTGTGAGAGTTGGTGCCTTTACTGAAATTTTCCTTTGCTCATTGTTTTAGTGCTGATCCTCCTCATCATCACCATGAGAAGACGGAAAAAAGAGCCCCTCATTTTTGATGAAGAAAGAGATATCAGAGAAAATATAGTTAGATACGATGACGAAGGTGGAGGAGAGGAAGACACTGAGGCATTTGACATGGCCGCACTGAGAAACCTCAACGTCATCAGAGATACAAAGGCCCGGAGGGATGTGACTCCGGAGATTCAGTTCCTGAGTCGGCCGACTTTTAAAAGCATCCCAGATAATGTCATTTTTCGGGAATTTATTTGGGAAAGACTGAAAGAAGCTGATGTTGATCCGGGGGCTCCCCCATATGACTCTTTGCAGACCTATGCCTTTGAAGGAAATGGCTCAGTTGCAGAATCACTCAGCTCCTTAGATTCCATCAGCTCAAACTCTGACCAGAATTATGACTACCTGAGTGACTGGGGACCTCGCTTTAAGCGACTTGCAGACATGTATGGAACTGGTCAAGAGAGTTTGTACTCATAGCCCAAGAACCTTAATTTGAAATGTACTGAAGAAAAAGTAACATCAAAAAACACTACACACAGAAAGCAAGAACTCCATGAGTTAGAGGAAAATGGTTGTAAATATGTCTCCATTTTTAACTGTTTAGGTTTCTGCCTTGGTGAAGCATATCTTCATTAGACTTATCCAAGGGACTGCACTGACCACAGACTCTGAGCATTTGAAGGTTTTTTAATAAAAAGAAATGCTCAGTAGTTTGTGAATAGATAGCAACTCTAATATACCTGCAAAGGCACCTGGTTTCCGTGAGTAAATAGTGCACTGTGTTATGGGTGAGCTAACGATGCCCTGGACATGCCTTCATGGTACTGTCTGTAAGAGGGATAGAACACTAAGGAAGAGCAATGTGCCAACAAAAAGCTCTGAAACTTCTTGCATTTCAAAACTTGGCACAAATTCAATTTATGGCAATGCTTTTAGCTTACTACTATGATAGAATTCAGCAGAATTTTATTGCTGTTGGTTAGAAAAAATATTTTATTTAGCAATATATAAATTCTCAGAATATCTTTCCCAAGTGAAAACCCTGTAATAAAAGCCAGTGAAATTTGATGTGAAGCAAACAAAAAAAGTCATGGTTTTAACCAATGAATAATGAAATGTTCTAAATAAGAAAAAGGTAAATGATTCTTCAAGTTTGTAATAGCTTTGAGATGCTTGTGTAGGTATGATTTTAAAAAGTTGCTGTCTATTCATTAATTTTTTTTATTATCTCTTCTGATTTGTACAGGAGAATATTCTCTTTTTTATTTGACACATGGTGTTATATTTATTTTGGAGCTCCAGTCTCCACTAAATTCAGGTCCATCTTACTGCCTCATAGTACAAATTTCCTCTGAACCCGCTGGGTTTTCTCCAGCCCGAGCTACAGGAAGAAGATGAAGCATGAAAATGGAGAAAGAAAAGGAGAGCAATTGAGCCTTGTCATGGTTCACATCTCAAAGAGGAGCACAGAGGGGTTGTTCTTCTGAGCCATTAGAGTGTGCCAACCATTCGAGTGCAATATTTGTGTTTTTAGAAAGACAACTTCAGAGAGAATTGGAATTTTCTTTGATGCAAGATTTATTTCCCAAGGTCATGAGTTTTGTACGTTCCAAATATTTTCAAGAATTGGTTTCCCGAACTCTTTTACTGTAAACATATTAAGTAAAATACTGAATTTTTAAGCAATATAGCATAAATTTTAAGCTCATCTTTAAATTCTAATGCAAATGTTTCCCTGAAGAACTAACCGAATGTTGTATAATTTTTCCTATGGTTTGGATGTGCCAAAGTGAAGAGAATAATTTCAAGTCATCACTTGTGCTTAAGTTTGAGAAAACTATCTCAGTGTAAGACTTTTTTTGACCAAATTAATATTTCTACTTATTTTTCTTTGATTAATACTTGTGTAATATGCTTATAATCAAGTAAGAGTGGATTTTTCCTCCTACATTCTGCTCTTTAAAAAGACAATTCATTGCTGGGCTCCTAATAAATCTACAGATAGTGAACATTGTGTAGGAAATTGTGTTCTATAAGTACTTCTTTCTAAAAGGAAGACTCTGGAACCAGAATATTAATGTGGGGATTACATAAAGATAAGCTATGTAGGACTGTGTGAACTTGACATCCATCTTTAGAAACGCAGTATGTGAAAGTGGCCTTCAGCTTCATAAAAATAAGTAATTCAATAAATTTGACTATCTGCAAATAGTATTTTAATTTGAATAAAGTTTTTTAGATGTTTCATGACCAGCTAGAAATGCTTCTTGCTATATAAATATGCATATACATATAAAGAATTTTATAACCGTGTAAAAGATACTATTTATATCTTTCAGTTACATGTGCAAGTTTTCCATATAAAAAATAGTACACTTACCCTGTTCAATAAAACCAGGCTGTGGTTCAGGAATTAGATAGATGCTAAATCAGCAAGGCATGGAAGAAACAGTTTTGTAATTTCCTTGTCTAAAAGGAGATAAAATAGCTTAGTACATTTGGATTATGGTTTCAAGAATGTGATTTTTGCACATATCACTGAATAAAGGTTTGGAAATACTGTAGAAAAGGCATGTCACATCATCTACAATGTTCTCTGTCCTGTTAATATGTGCGTTTATTCTCCTTTTAAAATTTTCTTTCATATTTTCCAGTAATAGACTGAGAAAAGAAAGATTCTAGTTTGAAATTTTGGAAGATATTCAATTGCTATTTATATGTAAAATATTGCAATATAGTATTGAACTTTGTTCAATAGTATTTTTAAAATTTATGTGAGATAGCTGAAAGTCCCTACTACAATAATGTTTATGCAAAGTACTTTAGGATTAATTGTAATAGTAGTGAATTTTTTTATATTTTATTTTAATTTTGCTTTTTCTTCTAAAATTTAATGTTAAATATCTGATGTCATGCTTCAGAGATAGGCTTTCTTTTTTTTAAAAAAAGAGACTGAATTAGTCGATTGATAAAATCAATCGTAAAAGTAATTGTGATTCTCCAAGTAATCATTTAAATAAATATCTGTTGATTAGATATTAGAATTCCACGTTTTCCAAGAAGCAGTCAGAACCAGCTCTCAAGATTCATTCGTGTACAACTCTTTCCATATCTGCTGAAGGCAGTCCTGTTTGGGTGTGCTGATGCCAGGCATGTTGGGGATGTTTGGACCTCCATGCTAGTCAGCTACTACTATGCATTTTTTTCTAGATGATCACTTTTTAATGCTTATTAAAACTCCAGTTCTTATTTTATAAAAAGTAACCCCATGATCACAGATACAGTATGAACAAGATATAAAACAAAGACTCGAGAGAAATTTGTGCTATATCTTATTATAAATATGAATACACAAACAAAAAATTTACTCATAGAAAATCTCTGCAACTACTTGTAAAAAGTGGATGACTATATTTTAGGGAGAGATAGCTTAACAATTTCAAATTCAAACAATAGTTTAGGACATCAATAAATTTAAATATTTTACATTTAATCTACACAGAGATACAAAGATGTATCTGTGGTCCGCAAAATAATGTGCTCTTGAACGATTTAATTTCTTAAAATTTAATTGCATTTCATTTCTCATTGTTCAGTTGTTATTATTGTATAACTATAAACCAACGTAAAACATGGAAACCAGATTTTACCAAGAGAGTGTACTGTCACATATCAAGTCACAATTATCTTCTTGATTCACAGATCAGCCTTTCTTACAAAGCAATATTTCAAGATCAGCTGCAAACCCACACCAGAAAAGACGCATTAAGGAAACACTAGCCAATTGGAGGCAGTGTGCATATCTTCTGCAAGCAGTTACTACATGTACATGGTAAAGTGCTTTTCTTTGCCATGAAGTTCCACTAAGGCTGTTTGCAGTCAGAGTTTGATAACATGATGTGTACGAAAAGTAAGAGGGTTTAAGTGATGATAGCTGCTTTTTTACTCAGCCTTCTGAGAAGGTTTTAAATTATTTTAACTTCATGCACAATTACATTTACTACCTTGGATGATGAGCAGACATAGGCAATTATTCTCATGCAAATGGAATAGTAGTACAAGATATGAGTAATATTTGTGATATGACCCACATACTTAAAAAATGCAAATGCTAATAGAGTGTCAGCATTTACATTCAAATATAAAATCTAACAGAACTTAAACTGTTGAGTATATTGCAGAAGGTACAACAATTTAGTTTCAATATTTTAAAGTGCTTAAGCACCAGCTATAAATATTAATCGTTACATTTTCAATTCTAACTTGACATCCATTGACTCAGAAGCTGTTCTAATTACCATAATTGTTTTTTTTTAAATAAGCATTTAAGGGTTTACTTGCAGTTAATCTAATTATAGTTGATTAAAGCTTCAACTTATTTCTTTAACCATTTTTGGAAAGAGATGGCTCGAGGCTGGTGGAATGTCTTTGGTAATAGGCCAATTTATTTTCTGTTAGTCTGTGTGGTTTTTTTTTATCTTCATATGCACTTAGTTACTTTCAATCACTAATAATATGTACTGTATGATACATGATAGTGTATGAAAGTTTGGCAAGGAAAACTAGTATAATCATATTAGCCATATAGATAAAATAAAGAGTAAGAAAGGACTAATAGCACTTGCATTTTGGATATAATTCAATCTTTTTTTCCAAAATGGAATCACCTCTGGACCAAATGGAAGGAATCTAGGGCTATAATTGGGCAAACACCACAATGTGTAATTTCATAGATAATTTTTCAAGCAAAAGAAGATTGTAAGTATATGTAATCTTCTGACACTGTCATTGTAATTATAACTACTACTGGCTGATATTTAATAGAAAAGGCAATGCCCTTCCGTGATGTGTGTGTGTGTGTGTGTGTGTGTGTGCGCGTGTGAGAATTTGGGAGACATTGCAAAGTGAGTCTTAATCAACCTTAATCAAATGAGTCTAATATCACCCAACACCAATATATAATTATCATTTTCCTAGAAAATCTGGTACTGATGAGAGGGAGAAGTATTTCATTTTTTTAGCAATCCAATCTATATGAGGAGAAGAATTTTGACGACTAACTGAAGATGATTTACTGATTTATGTAATTGCCACATTTTATTTTTATTCTGTGAATGTGGATTTGTTATTAACACAGACAATCATTTGTGAATTGCCATGAAATGTCCCCTTCTTAATATCGGTGCTGTGTACTAAAAATTACCCTGGTCTGTGGTTACAAAATCTATGTCCAAGGCTCAAAGTAAGCTTGTTTTTGCTGAGCCTTGTATGTCATTCTAATTTGCTAAACTTTTATCTATTCATGGTTAGATTTGAGTATGACTATTTTGTCTATTTCTGAGGCTTGTAAAATGATTAAGTGAAAGTACTCTGTGATTTGTAAAATACTGAAAATGTAAGGAAATATTATGAAACATTATGAAAATCATGTTAAAAGGTTGATTATATTTATTTTATTTATTATTATATGATAAACATTGGTAATTTCTTTTGGAGGAAATATCCACTGAGGAAGAATATATGCAATGTAAAATCTTAAATTAGAAAAAAAATATTAAAAGAAGGAGACAATTGGCGTAATTATTTGAAACCTGGCTTTAAAAACTTTAAATCTTCAAAGTTTGCGGTCTAATACAAGCTAATTCAATTATTTAAAAGAATTAAAGTGATCAACAATGACAAAAGATTACAAATAAATAGTAATTCTTTCCTACTCATGATGATGACTGAGTGGAAGAGAAAAAGTTTTAGATGATCCCAGACTCACTGCAGAAATACAAATACACCCAAATAAGAACATTATTAAAAGAGAATAATGAGTAAAGTAGTTGGCTTTGCAGACCTTGAGAATAGAGGAATATTAAGTGAGGATATAAAAATTTCAATAATTTTATCAATTATGGTGGCATATATGATGATTAATATGTTTCAAAGAATTAAAATACAGTAATTATGATTCAACATAAAAACATCCTGAGTGCAATATACTATTGCTTTGATTGCAATATCTTACAGTGCTATATCTTAGCCTTTTATGAATGAAACTACTCCAGAAAACTAACAATGAGTATACAGTGAAGTCTACTATTTGTTAGTGATTCTCTATTCATTAGATGATTGTCAATAAAACTTGTTCTCAAATATTAGTTATCCGGCTGTTTGATGTTCAAACAAAAAGTTATTTACAAATACATTAATATCTATATGAGGAAAAAATTGAGAAGTACAGTAAATGCTCATTCAAGTCCATTGATCCTCACACTATAATTTCATTAATTAATGTAACTATGCTAAAAATGTGTATTTTTATAAACAGGAAAAATTATATGATACACTACTCTACTGCTTCGTGCTGTATTTTTTGTGAGTATAAACATTAAGGCTTTGTATATAAAGACCAGGATTTTGTTACACATTATACATGATCAGTATAAAAGTAATCACTTAAAAAAATACATTTGGTAAGTACATGGCAATTACATATGTATTTAATATTCACACACATGCATACAGATAACCTCCAATTGTGTTTGTGTACACATTTATGTGTGTATACATGGGTAAATGTGTACACACACAATTAGAGATTAAGTGTTTCATTGAAGTAAATTCCTTTTCTTGTTCTGTTTATAGCTTCGAAGAAAAATTATGGGTATCAGATCTAACTTCTACAGTTAAATTGACTGAATATGCTGCAAAAAATAATGAATGTTTGTGGACCATCTCTTTGTTACAGATTCCAGAGTTGACCAAAATGTGGAGAATTTAAAATTTCATGTAATTAAAATATACAATACAAATTTCATTGAAACTATTATTGCATATTAAGGTTCCATTATAATTACATTAGAAAAAATGTGAAATGTTTTTGATTACGTGAGTCTCTTGAATAGATATAAAAATATTTGAAAAAATGCTGATTTGATTGATCACTAGATCAATTTTGAAAATTGACTTCTAATTAACTATGGAAATAAAATATGATGCTTAAAACAGGGGTTGAATATAGGTCAGAATCTGAAGTTTCTTTTTCAAATCGTGCACTACCTATCACTACTCAAATATTTGAGATTTTTAAAGCAGATACAGGTGTACATAAAATATCCAATTAACATGAATCAGATTTAGGAAAACACACAGCTATAATGTGAGATCTGGCTATTGCCATGTTCTATCGTTGTGTGTCATGCTGTGTTTTTTAAAAGAAAAAACTGACACATGTTAAGATATTATAGAAAAAATAGTTTTCCCAAATTCTGATGAGCAAAAATATCTGAGGCATACAATTACAACTTCTATTGTCACCATTCTCAGTTGTGATAGTGATGTCTAATTGGCTTCTGATTTATACCTCTGGATAACTTGGCACATGAAATGAAATGAGTATCATTGTAATGCAAGTTTGATGTGTTATTCTTACTAACTGATATTTATATAAAATTATCAAAATAAAATTTGCCATGTATTTGTCATTTTAAGTTCTAGGAAGTCCTAATATAAGTGCTGCAAGTTTTCTTACAAACCAATAAATTGACTCATTTAGGCATCATTTTGACCATAAAAGCATATCCTTTCTAAGAAAAAAGTGGAAGCCCAGAATAATTGCAATTTATTCAAGGAAACAGGTAAATGATAGACATGAAGGAAGAAAAAAAGACATTTTGCTCATTACCTTTTCTATTACAAACCTTCAATAAATGATATTCTGATTTGTGTAAATAATAAAAAGTTGGACCTCATTACAAATTTGCACTAATTTAGTTAGGCTTTAGCTTCTTTGCAAAGAGTATTAGAATTTTTCATTTATTCTTCTTTTAAAAATTCTAAATGAGAAAACAGTATTAAATTCTACTGAGAAAGTAGAAATACTTACACTATTGAAAAAGCCAACATTTCGTCATTCACTGCAAATTGGAGGTTGTACTTTGTCCTAAGAAAGAACAATGTCAGAGTATGTCGACTGTATGTATTGAGGACTTCCACAAATTCATATAACTAAACGGAATTCTTGACTCAAAGAATGATGATGAGAAGGTATCCAGTTTTACCACAGAAAAACATTTAAAAAATAAAAGGAAAAGAAGAAAAAAAAACTGAAGCTGAGTTATCACTAAGCTGGGACATGGAAAGCTTGAAGACTTCTTCATTAAGCCAAGACTCATGAACATGCAAGGGTCATTCAAAGACAGATCCATCCCTGGGTCCCATAGGTGATTTTCAGTCAAATATGAATGGATAATCAAATATCACCAAACACAAAAGACAAGCGATCATGGAGATAGTTGGCGCAAATACACAAAAACTTCAAATATTGTATCAGAAACATAAAAACTATATATAAAATGTTTAGAGATAGATGATAGATTAACACATGAGGAACAAAAACAGATTATCCATGATGTGGCATAATAGTCAAAGAAACAAATGGCATATTTAGAAATGAATTTATTTTGTGATGGTAAAAGTGCATAAGCAGAATATATGAACAGTACAGCTGCGCTGTTAGACTTCGAAATAGTTTGGATGAAGCCAGCCAGCCTGCTATATAAATAGATTTTAAAAAGATATGCCCTACAAGAAAATAAATAAAGATAAAAAGGGGCAGTCATACTCCCTTTAACCATGTTTCATTGTCTTGACCCCGTTTTTCTTACACTCTTACCCTCCCAACAAACCGTGCATTTTCTGCAGTATGGAATTTGATTTACTAAGTTTAATGATCAATTTAGTAAATACAGTTGAGAATATATGAGACTTTATTTCTAACAATAATAAATTGTGTACTTTTACCAAACTTGTGGCGCACATCTGAAAAGGAGACAGGAAACCCAAGCAATTTGAATTAATGCAAGGTAATTAAATATAAACTCTGTGTTTTGTCTTTTAAGTTTGTTTTAGTTGATGTCTTCTTTGGACACTGAAGATCAAAATGAAACCCTGCTTTTTTAATTTGCTTTCTTGTTTGTTTGTTTCGTTTTTCTCTAATATAAGAGAGGTTCATTTAGTTAGAAAGGTACAGTAAGATAGGATGTGACAAAATTATTATGGTGATATTTTTTCTCTTTCACATACATATAAGTACTATGCTTACAATTCAGTTACAAACAGAATCATAGAACAAATTCTGTGACCAGAATCCTGGAAAGAAATTTGTGAACTGAAATACCACTGCTCTCTTTCTATAGCCTGAATCCCATAAAATAATTTTGTTAATTTGCCCTACGGCTATAAATTACAGTGAGTTGAAGATAGGCTCAGTGCTTCAGTTCTTGGATCATACATCAGTGATTAATTTTGACAGAAGCCAGTAATGTGTGGCCTTTGATACCTTTGTTTTTAAATGTCAAAAATATAAATAAGATATGCTTTGACTCCTATTCTAGTAGTAAGGGGAAGTTCTCTTGGTTCTAGTTCAAGATTAAGATTTTTTTGTTTGTTTTGGTTTAGTTTTCATTTTTGATTCTGAAAAGTAGGGTTGTCAGTGAGCATGGTGTCACTAGAACGTATTCTTAAAAGATTTTAATGTAGAGTTTTATGGTGCATGTATAAATTTTGTCTTTAAAACCATTCGTTTCCCTAGTTAGAATAATGAAACTTAGTCTGTCAGGAGAATTTAGAGAGTCTGATTATGCCTTAAGAAGTAAATATTCTATGTTCCTTGGTCTAAAAACGTAGATTAATGATTAACCTATAAAATAAATGTAATTAGTGAAGGTGTATACATTTAAAAATGAAAGTATTCCTTATCCTTAAAATATATTATACATTATTGCTTTTATTATAATTACATCATTAAAATGTTTTAAATCTGTAAATACTACTTAACTTGAAATTTATTCATGCAAAGTATGTTTTACCATTACACATATATTTTGAGGAGACATATTATCACCATTTCATTCAGAGTGATAGTTTGATGACTTGCTCATTGTTCAACAAACAGACGTGAGCTGATTGGCAACATCGTGAACCAAGCAAAGTCCACTTTTTCCCATCATTATTATGATCATTCAGAATCTAAGGCTTACTGTCGTGATATTATAATTTTTCCCTCTAAATATATATGAATTGACCTTCATGCAGGTAGTCAAATATAAGTAACTGAAGGATATTTTTTTTCTCCAGGTTAATGTGTACTCAGAGAAGAAAATGTCCTTTAAAAAGATGATCTTTTAGACTAGAATGATTTTTGGTGAGAAAATGTGTGAAGTGGGCTTAACGCCACATTTTTAAATCATTTTTAAAGTTTTATTTTCACTGTTTCACAAATTTATAGGATGCATTGCATCACATATTTAAAAAGCTAGAGATGAAAGGATACTGAATGATTTACAATGGAATATTAAGAAAGATGATGAATGTGCTAATTACACTGACTTGGTCATTATATGCTTTATACATGCATGAAAACATCATATTGTACCCCATAAAATAGTCACATTGATATAGGTAAACCTTTGTTAAGTTTTAAATATTAGCTCAACTTTTCACTAATTGATGCATCAGCAAATCAATGAGAAACATAAAAGATTTTCTGATATGTAAATTTAGGAATGGGAGACTGAAGTATGAGTGATGGGAAAATTAGAAATAGTGATTTAAATATTAATATTCTGTATTGAATACACAATTTAAAAACGTATCTCCCAATAAAAGGCAAGAAATAGTTTTCTTATAATAATTGCCATAACACATATCCTATGGATTATTGATGTGCTAAAATAGAAAAATATTATCTTGGTCTCTAGTTCTTGAATCCATTCAAACTTAATGTTGAGTTCAGTAAAGCAAGGTTGAAAGTACACTATTTATTGAAAGCTACTATTCAATTTAGTGATACTTCATATCACAATCCTTCTTCAATTCATCCATTCACTCATTCGTTATAGAAGTTCTTACAAAGCATCAGTCAATGGATAGGTGCTCATCATACAAAAGTGAGTTCTTCAGACATTTTTAATTCACACTTTGTTGTGGTTTAGATGTAAAATTGCCTGACAATTCTTGTGTGCATAGAAGGTGACTGACTCATGGGATCACTGTATTCATCAGTGGAAGAATCCACTGCTAAACCTAGAGCTAAGAGGTGAGACTTGGTAGGAGGATCACCAAAGGCATAAATTAGAAGGTTGTATTTATGTTTCTGGCTTCATTCTTCCCTCTTTGTGTCCCAGCAACCATGGGTTAAGCTTATTTTCTCTGCTATGCCATTCTACCTTGGTGCCAACTGACCATGGACAAACACTGAGAGCCAAAATAGACCCCTCCTACATTAAGTTGTGGGTATTGAGTATTCTGTCTCAGTACAGGGAGTGACCAAGACAGAATTTGGTACTGAGAAGCAGGTCATTGTTGTGACTATATCTGATCATGTGTTTCAAAATCCTTTGGAATATTTCTGAGGATAGTTTGGAAAGGCTTGGAAATATTGGTTAGAGAAGCCCGAAAATGCTGTAAACTGAGCTTGATGGAAGAGTTTAGCTGAACCTCATAAGACAAGAGTGCTGATAGAAATGCAAACAATAAAAACCAAGTTTTGGAGATTTCATATGATAACAAGAATTCCATTGACAACTGGAGTAGAGACCATATGTGTCATCCTCTGACAAAAAAAAAATTATCTGTATTTTTTCCACATCCTGAGACTGGGGGAGACTGAGATTTAAGGTGGCAGAATAATTAAACTTGTGGAGAAAGTTTCAAAACAGCCTAGTGTTCAGGCGGTGGCATGGGTACTGCTGAATGGCACACACATACTAGCCAATTTTCTTGAGCAGGGCTTCCAGATTACATAGGTCACAGACATTCTAAGAAATGACTTTCTTTTTATTAGAAAAGCATCCTCCTGAAGATATCATAGTGAGTATTGTATTAAAATTTTCTGGAGTAGGAAGGTTTACATTCAGAGTGCACCCTTCATCTCATCACTAGCAGCTAACATAGGAATGTGCCCCTAGCATGTTTTCTACCATGAAAAAGAACAAACAAATTTTCTTGTTTCTTAACTCAAAAATATCCAGGAATTCAACTGGTAACTGCATCAGGTAAGAAAAATTGTATACTTATCAACAATTTTGAGACACTTCAGATTGTCTTTTGCAACTTGGATGCCAAATAAGTGTGAATTCTCTGGATTTTAAACTTCTAAATAAAGATTCACAAACTCGCACAGGTATAAATGAACAAAAACTTAAATTATGGATCAATAAAAGTATTTTCCTTTAATAACATAAAAGCCAATAAATACCAAACATAATTAGCATGGGAAGTTTTGAAAGAATATTAAAATGTGTGTAATTTTTGGCAATGAACAAATTATTTATATATGTTCAAGATTACTTATTAATTATAAAAAGAAAGGAATATTTTCACAATAGAGAAAGTCAGCAGGCATTACCTTAACCAATAAATCAGCTGATCACTACGATTAGCAAAGCCCTTTCTCAGATCCTGGCTGACGAAGTGCAGTGGGAAGGACACTGCGTCACTTTCAAGTTGTTTCTGACTCGGGCATAACCTGTCTCTAAAATAGAGAGGACATAAAATACTAGCAAAACTGAAGGGTGTTCTACCCTTCAGAAGCCTGCATTCTGTGAAAATGGAAAGATCAAGAAATGAAAGGAAATGCTTAGGAATGTGCCAGTTGAAAGGAAACCAGAAAGATAAATAAATCCAATGTAATTATTTCCAAAATTAGAAAGCAATTTTAAATGCTTTATGAATATCCAACCTAAAGGCCAACTTAGCCTCTGCTAAGAAAAGAGTCTCTCTTTCCCATTTAATGAATAACAAATGGGATCTTTAACTACGGTGGAAATAGAATATTAAAGTCAGTATTATCTTAGTCCCCAAGATAAATCAAAATAAGTAATTAAAGAAAGGTAACTAAGAAAGTTGGATTTGACAGTGCTGCTGCATGCAATCCAGGCCTGGAAGTTAAACAACAGGGTGATTACCAAAGAGCTATTAACCACCATTTCTTTTTTCTTCTATATGCTAGTGACTTCTTTGATGCAAAATTCTAAGAGATGATTTATCAAGTATACATATTCAACAATGGAAGGTGAATGGTCAATAGATAATTATCTTAAAAATCAATCAATCATTAATATCTTTTATCGTTATAACAAATACTACTTTTATATAGAGATCTGATTGCTTTTTTATAGATTTACTTAATAAAAAAGTATGTAATAATTTAAAATAAGAAACTTGCTAAATTTATAGACACTTCTCGGGAGAAATACAGTCAATACATGAACAAAATATATTGAGTATCTTTGCCATTAGAGAAATGCAAATCAAAACAACACTGAGATTTTACCTTATTCCAAAAAGAATGGTCATAACCAAAGAAAAACCAATGCTGTCAAGGATGTGGTGAAAAAAATAAACCCATCTACATTCTTTGTGGGAATGTGCATTACTACAAGCACTTTGGAAATTAGAATGGGAATTCTTTACAAACTAAAACTAGAAATTTCCTTTAACCCAGATATACATCTCCTGGGTATTTTTCCAAAAGATCTTAAGTTATCATACTATAGTAGTACATGCATATCCATGTTTATAGCAGCATAAAACAATAATTAAATCATAGAAGGGGCTATACACCCTCCAACCAATGAAAGAGTAAAGAAAATGTGGTCTATGGACACAGTGGAATACCAGTCAGCAATTAAGAAATATAAACTTGGGTCATTTGTAGAGAAATAATTAGATCTTGAGACCATAGAACTAACTGAAATGTCACAAAATATTACATATTGTATCAATTCTCTAATACAAAAGACTAAATATTTAATATTTTAAAAAGACAACTAAAAGAATCATGTGAAGAAATAAGTGGTTAGGTACTCTAAAGGCAGAAAGGGGAGTTGGAGAATGAATAAGACGGGGAGTGAAAGATGGAGTAAAACAGATTAACACATACTGTGCATATGTAGCAAATCCCAAGCTGAATGAAATTGCTGTGCATCCCAAACATATATAAACTTCTAAAAACTTTTTTCTTCTAGAAAATATTAGCTGGGTGTGGTGACGCAAAACTGTAATTCCAGCATTCAGGAGCTGACACAGGAGGATCACCAAAACTTCAAGGAAACCCTGGGCTACAGAGCAAGACCTGTATCAAAAAACTAAAAATCTAAAAAAAAATAAAATAAAAATAAGTAAAAAATTAACTGCAGTACTATGTTAGCATTATTACATTTTGAGTAGCATATTTATTAATTGTCTACTTATTAAAAAATAATAAAAGTCCTAAAGACTTACACAAGCAATAAGATGTATTTGATTTCTCTTGTCAAAAACTCCTCTGAGGGCTGGGGATTTAGCTCAGTGGCACAAGTGCCTGCCTGGCAAGTGTGAGGTTGTGAGTTCGATTCCTGGTACCAAAAACAAAAACAATAGCAACAAAAAGCTCTTCTGAGAATATTTTATAGCATGTTTTATTTTTTTGCGGCACCGGGGATCGAACTCACAACCTCGCACCTGCCAGGGCAGGCGCTTAAGCCGCTGAGCCAAACTCCCGGCTTATAGCATGTTTTAAATCAAAATATCTTTTTAAAAATTATATGTCAGCAAAAGTTAAAAATGACGAGACATTCTTTCACAAAATAAAGCCAGAGAAGGGCTTACTTCATGTATATTAAAGACTGGCAAAAGATGAGATTTAAAATTTTGTATGTACTTATTGCTACTAAAATCTTTACTATCCCTGAAAGAGTGAAATCATGTACCACTTATTTAAATGATCAGTGTTAACAGTTCTCTTAATGTTGACACCATCCCTTCATCCTACTTTCTGCAAAAGATTTATTACAATATTCGAGGAAATAATTATCTTTCCTTTCCTTTCTTTGTTGTGTTTTGTTTTTGTTTGTCTGTTTTTTGAGACAGGGTCTCACTCTGCAGTCCAGGCACAGTGCTCCTCGCTCAGCCTCCTGAACGCGGGGATGCCGGGAAGGCACAAGCTTGCCCTGCGATCTTTCCTTCTTAGCAACGTATGACTCGTATCAAAGCTGCTTTTGTTAGCCTTTCTCTATATCATTTTTAAAAAGTTCCAGTCACGTTTTTTTCTAACATCTGCTTATTGTGCATCCCAAAAACTTTTGTGTTGTGTTTTCTCTTTTGTTGAAATGAACAGTTGAACTCAGCAGTGCTAAATGACCAGTCTAGTTCTGTTGGGTTTCGCCTGTAGATGTTGACAGTTCTTGCATTTGTATTTCAGAGGCTGATGAGAAAAGGAAGCAATCAGAAGAGAGTGTTGGGCAAAAAGAGTTTTTCAAAGAGAAAATAATAGTACAATATTCTCATAAATTGGAAAAAATTTCACTTCCACTTAATGCTAAAGAAATGAATTATTAATTCACTGTTAAATTAACCAATTTTAGCCGGGTGTGGTGGCACATGCCTTTAATCCCAGCACTCGGGAGGCTGAGGTAGGCGGAGCGTTGTGAGTTCGAGGCCAGCTTGGGCTACAACGCGAGTGCAAGGCCGACCTGAGCTACATAGTGCGACCCTGCCCCATAAAACCAGGGCCGGGAGTTTGGCTCAGTACCTTAAGTGCCTGCCCTGGCAGGCACAAGGTTGTGAGTTCAATCCCTGGTGCCGCAAAAAAAAAAAAAAATAAAAATAAAAAATAAATAAATAAAAAATAAATTAACCAATTTTAAGTGTAAAAAAGCATCTTTCTCTACTTAATTTCATTATTTCTATGGAGCAAAGAAAGAAGTAAAGGAAAATACTTTCCGATAATTTTTTATACAGGTATTACTCTAAAATTTATCTTTAAACACAGAATGTTATACTGTGAATGTGTTCATTTAAATCACATGTCTTTGAGGATGATTTGGATGTATCAAAGGACAGGCCCGATATGAAAACCTGAATTACTTCTCATCATCATTCAATTGATCCAGTTTTAATATTATCTGTTCAACTTTGACATATTTAATTAAAACCTTTATGCTTAACTATTTGTTTTCATTTAGGTAGCGAGAGATTTACGAGTCATTTGTACCATGGATTCTAAGAAAATCTGAAAAGATCTTACCTATTGAATCAAATTCTTTCTCAAGTCTTTAAAAATTCAAATAATGAGACTTCTCAGAGAGCTATATTCTCTTAGAAATTTTATTGACTCTGACACTCAAAGTATCTATAAATTCTTGAAAAAAAGAGTATGTGGAAATTATATTAATTAAATAATTTTCTGAGGACAGCAATAATCAAAAGTCTTCAGATTTCACCTATTTCAGACGCAAAATACTGACACAAAGATCGGGTGCCTACACACCACACGGATGCTTCACAAGAAGAGTGGAGATTGCCCAGGAGAAATAAACTTCTCTTAAAGCATAATAGCATAGTTAGCTGCACTGATCATCTGCTTTCTTTGGAGATGTGTTCAATGGGAAGTCAGTGATAGGGTTCTTTTTACTCTAAAAAATGCTGTTCAAAGGTTTTCTTTTGCTTCTCGAAATTTTTTGCCTTGCTTTACAGCCAATACCCACAGAGAAATATAAGTTACTTTGTGTGATATTACATTTCATTTTGCACTCAAGGACAAGGTAAGGACTTGTGAGTTAAATAAAAATTAAAACTTTTTTCTTCTAAGGACAAATAAAAACTTGAACAATATCTGCCTGCTTCTCTTTTTCACATGTGTTTCTCTACAAGGCTAGAGATGGCAAATGAATGAAGAAGGCATTATTTTAAACTTCTCATTACTCATTCATTTTTTTTGTTACAGCCTAAATGTAGACTAATTAGATAATTAAATTGAAATACAGGAAACATGACATGGGAAACCATTTGAGTGTATGTGAACTAGGGATAGTCTTTATAAGAAAGAATATATTTTCTAAGATGTAGAAATTATTTTTCTTAAAAGCAATGATATTAAAAATAGACATATGTGTACCAACACCACCTAAGAAAAAAAAGTATCAAAAAAAAAAAGGATGAAGGAATGGATTGAGGGTGAAGGAAGGGATGAGAAAGAGGACAAAGAAAGGAATTAAGATCTATTATGTACACGTACCAGCTTCCCACAGGACTGTAAACATAACACACGCATATACTAATAGACTAAATTAATAAAAAAATAAGGTAAAATTAAGCAAAAATTGAACATTATAAAAGTAGAATGTAACACCTGAGCAAAGACATAAAAGGCAATTTAAATCGTTATTTCAAATATTTAATATTGGGAATTCATTTTATTTCTGCAACTTGCAAATGTTTAAATTCAGTGTAACATTTTACATATTAAAATAATGAAAACCACTGGGATTTTGAGTTTTTTAATTTTATTTTAGAGAGAATAAAACCAAGCAAAATAAAAAAGAATAAAGCCAATCAAAACAAGACAGTGTGACACAGGATTTCAAAACAAAGTAATAGGAAATCAAAAATGGTTACCATAATGCTTCTTGTTGTCTTGGAAATAACTGCCCATACCTTCAGACACAGTAAAATGAAACAAAACAGAACAGAATAGACACAGTAAAAACAAAACAATGAATGCAATACAGGATTTCAAAATAAGATAATAGTAAATCCAAAATGTCTACCATAATATATATTGTTATCTTCAAGATAGCTGCCCATGCCATCAGATACAACACAATCAAACAAGATAAAACACAATAAAACTCAATCAAACAAAACAATGAGAATGATACAGGATTTAAAAACAAGATAATAGGGAATTAACAATGGCCACCACCTTCAGAAGGAGATCCCCCATAGATGCTGCATTGTGTTTTGTTATTCTCTGAATAGATGATCAGACTACCGGCTGTAGGCCTGCAAAGTCAGAGAATCACTAAACACTACAAGCATTAAGCTGTATTTTAACTCATTAGCTATCATCACAGCCTGTGTTTGTCCATATCAGCTGGTCACTTGGCGGGGTGGTGAAGGAGGAGGAACGTTGGCTCTTCTTGTCTCCCTGCCCGCATGCCAGAAGGGGCTGGTGTCTGGCTCTCCCCTAGTCATGCCGCACATGGCACCAACTCACAGGAGGTCCCAGTTTCTCATTGACTTCTTGCTCTCCTCTGCCACAGTCCATGCATGGTGCAGACTACAGGAGAGTGCTGGCATCTGACTCTTTCCCAGTTATCCGTGCATGGCCAGGGAAGTATCTTCATGTATTAAATGCCACTAAAATTACTAATATAGTAGATGTCAAATGTTTTTCTCATGTATATGTATATACACATGCCACCTGCTGTTCTTGTCATGTCTGTTTATCTGCTTCACAATATATTCTACCTACTTCTCTTTGACCTGTGTGTCTTGACTAAGTTCTTTCATCAAGTGCATAAGTAAGGGACCAAGGAAGTAAGGGTTTGCTTCTTCACTGCATCAAGTTCTGGTTTCTTGGTGACGACATCACATACTTTAAGAGTCAGTATTTCTTAAATTCAATGCTAGTATTATAGGCAGCTAAATTAGGCAGAAATTAATACATAGTTGTAGAGGAACTGGGCCCACAAGGAAGTCAGCAGAAAACATAGACATGAGAATTGTGGCTGGAGGCGCACCTGAAGTCCAGGCCTCAGGATAAAGATGCAATTGCCATACCTCCATGCCTCCATAAGGGACAAACAGAAACATGGAATTACATTATAACTGGTATCACCTGGTCTAGTAAAGCCCACACAGACATCTGCTACCCGGGTGGGTGCCCAGAGCATCAAGGCCTATTCTTCCCAAAAATACTTTTGCTCTTTTCATGTACCTCTGCTGTGTGACTCACTTCCCTACTGGATCAATATAGCTAAGACTCTACTTGTAATCTTACTGGTTGATTGTTTGCTGACACACGTTGTACTCACCTTGTGATTTTGTACCCACTTTGTAACTTAGGTCTATAAAATACCTTAGAGAAATGATCTCAGTGTTAATCCAATGAATAACAGAGTATACTTTGGAAATAGAGATACCTCACTACTAATTAACTTATATATATTTTTTTATTTTAGACAAAAGGAGAACAAGAAATCAAAACATAACAATTTCACCCCAACCAACAAAACAGCAACAATCATCAGCATATTGCATATTCCCCGAAATTATTTGAGGCAAAAAATACAGACATGAAACATTATCTAACTAATTGTTAGCACAATTATTTTCAAATGAACATTTCACATTAAAGATAAAATCTGAAGGTGACCCTAAAAAAGTTACATTTTGGGTCACCTCTTGTCTCTCACAAGCTATCCCTCAATAAATTTTTCCTATTCTTATCCTCCATTGTTCCTTAGAATTTATTCTTCCATGTTGAGGAATACAAACTCAGTGTATCTGACATCTAGCAGGTTGGTAGTTACATTTTTCCCTGTATCACTGAGATTTAGTTTTTGATACTTTTATTATACTTACTGTTATGGCCATAGATGGTATATATTTGTACTGGGTAAGAAATATCCTAGACTTGGAAAGTTTTAGTCATTCAAAATCTGATTTAAAAAAATACATGCATGTGTGTGTATTTTTATATGCCAAAAAATGTCATGCAAAGAATGAATAAAAGAGTATACCTTGGAAATAGAGTTACCTCACTACTAATTAACTTACATTTTTTTAATTTTAGACAAAAGGAGAACAAGAAATCAAAACAATAATTTCATCCCAACCAACAAAACAGCAACAATCATTCTGGAGATTATTTGAGGCAAAAAAATACAGACAGGAAACATTATTTAACTAATTGTTAACACAATTATTTTCAAATGAACATTTCACATTAAAGATAAAATCTGAAAGTGACTCTAAAAAAATTACATTTTACTCAAAATTCTTTTTCTCTGTCACAGCAAAATTTTTATATACATAGATTTTGTTTCAGATGACATGATACTCTACCCAGAGGATTCCCAAGAACTCCACACCTGTTTTTCTCCCCACAGCAATGTATTGAGGTCTCCCAATACAGTTGTATTAAGGCTTACTTGATTTTTCATGTCAATTAATAATTGTTTTATATAACTGGGTGGACTAGTGTTTGTTGCATTATTATCTCTTCCTCTTAAATTATTCTCTTACCAATATATAATGACCTTTGTCTCTCTTAATCAGTCTTAGCTTAAAATTAACTTTATCTGCAAATAGAATAACCACATCTGCTTTTTTCTGGACTCCTGTTGCATGGAGTATTGTTTTCCATCCTTTGACTTTCAGTCTACAAGTATCTTTTTAAATTAAATGTATTTCTTGTATGCAGCATGTTGTTAGATCTTATTTCTTGATCCATTTTGTCAGTCTATGTCTTTTCCTGGTGGATTCCTTCTACTGGGGTTTGTAGAGCTGTAGTACTTATCATCCCTTTCTAAAATGTCCTTCAAAATATTTTGGAGTGCTGGTTTAGTGGTCATAAATTTCCTCAACTGTTCCTTATCATGGAAGTATTTTGTTTCTCCCTCTATTTTGAAAGACAGTTTTGCAGAATACATCAATCTGGGTTGAAAGTTGTTTTCTTTTAGAACTTGGAGTACTTCACTCCAAGCTCTCCTTGACTTGAGAGTTTGTGCTGAGAAGTCCACTGTAATTCTGATGGGCTTTCCTTTATAGGTGATTTGTTTCTTTTCCCATACAGCTTTTAAATTTTATTCTTGTGTTGAATTTCTGGAATCTTGACTATGATATGCCTGGAAGTAGTTTTTTTTTTTTATCATTGTTAATTGGTGTTCTATATGCCTCACTTATTTGTATGTCAAATTATTTTTCTCTATCAGGAAAATTTTCTGACATGGTATCTGTAAGGATGTTTTTAATGTCATTTGTAGTATCTCCTGCTTCTTCACTGACTCCAGTTAATCTTAAGTTATTTTTCTTTGTCTTGTCAAGTAACTGCTGGATTAATATCTCATGATCCCTTGCTAGTTTTGAAGAATCTTTCTTTTCCTGGTCACTAACTGTGAACCTGTCTTCAATATCTGAGATCCTGTACTCACATTGGCTTAATCTGCTTTGAACACTTTCAAGAGAGTTTCTATTCTCCTGGATAGCTACTTGAATCTGCTTTATGGACTCTATTTGCTTCCTATGTTGTCCTTCTATAATTTGCTGAAGCTTGTTTATTTTTTTGTCTGTATCTGCCTAACATCACTAAACATGTTGTATATTTTGGTAGTCTCTGTGGTTATTTGAGTGATTATTTCTGATTTCATTTTTTCTAAAACCTCATTCAACTGCTTTGTTACCACTTCTACGAAACCTTGTAGGGGGCTTTCGGATTTTCCAGCCTCATTGTCCCTGGGTTTGCTTTTGGTGAACTGGGTGTCTGGGGTTGTGACCTGTTTAAGTGTCTTCTCATTTTTTTTCTTTTTTAGCTTAATTCCTAAAGTGATACCTGTTAGATACCTGCAGTGGGTTACTTTAATGGTGGTATTAAGGACTTCCAGGTGATGAGCACTTCCCAGAGATATCTTCCAGGTGTAACTAGTTCCTGGGCTCCAAGTCGATTGGAAAATCCTGCCTCCTCAGTTTATCAGAAATGAGAAACCACTGCTCACCTAGCCCAGTCCCTAGTTCCTTAGCACCATGCCCAGCCCTCTCTGTGACCCCCAGTCAATACCAGTCCCGGACCAGCAAGGCCAACAGCTATCCAGTTCAGTCGAGTCAGTTCTGCCTGCAGTGACACCCACAGCACCAAACACAGCCAACAAAACAGTAAACTGACCCAACCTCTGATTTACAACCTCCAACCATATAAGCTGAATTTATATCTATACAACAGGATGCAAAACAATCATATACAATACTTAGGTTCAGAAGATGTCAATTCTGTCCCCAAGAATGAGGACCCAAAATGAATTTAAGAAAAAGCAGAGCAGTGGGAAAAGAGAAAGGAGACTGTACGTAGGTTGGAGAACAAAGATGGGTCCACCAACTTAGGGAAACCACTGCAGAAGACTGAGGGAAAAGAAAGCCAAAAAAGACAGAAAAGAGAACAGAAAAAGATCAGGCCCAAAGGGAGGGGAGAAACCACACTCACACCGAAAAACAACAAAAACGTCCACTTCCGGGGTTCTCTCTGGATTCACTGGTAAACAGCCTGTGGAGACAGCAACCCAAATCGTGACACTGTATCACCGCAAGCCAGCAACTGTTCTTGGATGGAGTAGTAGACAACCTTAGCAGGCCTGCCCTGAGAGCAGCAGTCTCCTCGGGTCTGTGCCCAGCTAGGAACTGCTGGGGGAAGCCGGCAACGGTTTTAGCCCCAGGCATATCTGGCCCAACTCAGGAACTGCCTCCAGCAAATCACTCTTCCATGGGAGGACTAAGCCTTCTGCACTCACAGCCAGCCAGCACAGTCCTCTGCACCCACCACTCTCCTCCACCGAGGAATGGTTCTGCAGAGGTCCTGGGGTTGCCAGCCACTGCCAACACTGCAACAGGGCACTGGCGGGCTCTGACAGCTCCCCTTGAGCAGTGAGTCCGGCTCCAGGCAAGGCTCCGCCAGCTACCACCTTCTTCTTAACTGAATTTTTTTCTTTTCACTCTCTCTGTGGGGTTCGATTCAGATTTCAGGCTCTTCCTGGGTCCAAGGAACCTATCTCCCTCCTTTTTGTCTTCCTCAAGATAGTGTGTTCCCATGTCTAGATGGTGTCTCTCAGAGAGGCTGTTTTCCCTGCATCCTACTACTCCGCCATCTTCCCGGAAGTCCAATTAACTTTTATTTTAAAAGCAATTGTTAAAATTCAAATGAGTTATGTAGACAATTAATATATAAACTCTTAGTTGTACGTCTAAATGTCTTTTGCCTTTGCTTGTTATTAAAGGTATCACTTGGGAGAATATTGTTCAGAATGGACAACTTGTAGACCACAAGCAGAAAGCTAATATTGCCTTGATGTGTGAGTTGAGACCTGAGTGTGCAAGTTCTGCAAACTAAACTGAAAGTATTTTTAAATAGGTGTGATTTTTTTTTGCGGCACCGGGGATTGAACTCACAACCTCGCACCTTCCAGGGCAGGCGCTGAAGCCACTGAGCCAAATTCCCGGCCCTAGTTATTTGAGGCAGGGTCACACTATGTAGCTCAGGCCAGGCTTGCACTCACATTGTAGCCCAAGCCGGCCTCGAACTCACAACGCTCCTCCTACCTCAGCCTCCCAAGTGCTAATAGGTGTGATTTCTAAAATGGATATATATCATTTTATTTCTATGGTTTAAGGAAATTTTTGTTGGGTCACAAGTATTCTAAAAGAAACATTTCTTAATAAAGTATGGATTTATTTCTTTAATAATACTAATGAATCTGAAACGGTAAGCTTCAAATATTTTAGAACTCAGATGACTGATTATTACTCTTATGTGTACTTAATGGTCACGATTTACTGTACCATGGGTGGGGTGTGATTACAATACAACTTCTGAGGGTTTCCCCTATGGCTTAGAGGAGATGTTTTGGGATAAAGTATTTCTCAATTTTCTTAGTTATCCTGTGACAAAAAAAAAAAAAAAACCTGGAAAATGTTTCACTTAACTGTTCTATTTGAATGCAATAACAGCGAATCACTTGTATTAAATATAATCATACAAATTATTTAAATACTACTATTAAAAATAGTGACAGGAAAAGAAATCTGGGTCGAATTTCAGTGATATTCCACCAAAATTATTTGGGATAATAATTTACCATTCATAATGTAAGCAATTAAAACAATTAAAAATCACTAAGCTTTTTAAGTGAATCTACCTCCTTTTGCATCAGCAGCACTTACTAATTTTGAATTCCACATTTGTTCAACTGTAAAATAGGATTTCTACTATGAATGAATCACTGTCTTCCTTTAACCATTAAATCAAGACCAAGGCTGCACATTCACAAATTTTCACCACCAAAAACACACATAAGTATTCTCATTTTTAGAGTGCAATGTAATTCATTACTCTGTCTCCACTCCACTCTTCAATGCATATTTAATTCTCCTCTTAATATATCTTCCCCATGTCTGCTGCTAACCCATCCTGGAAATTGTTTTTGTGTGACTGGGATCAAGGAAATTAGAATCTGAATATGTATTCTATGGGTAGTATGGAATAGGTACCTGATTTCCACTGGAAGACCTCTGTTGACACTAGGATCTGTCTTGGTGAATTTTCAACAGAAACATTTTAAAAACTATATTTTACTTTTTAGTCATTTTTGTCCTTCATCAACTTTTATTTTTGTTATTACTGGTATATTATATTGTATTCTGAAATCACCTGTGGAAGCAGTAAGGAAAGCAACTTATTGAAGTATAACTGTGGTGATGTTAGTAACATAATTATTATAACTTAAACTAATAACAATAATGATTGAGATTGAGGTTCAACTACAGAATGTGAATGTATATTTTCATAGGTTCCTTAGAATTCATTCTTCAATTTCAGAGGGCACAAATCCAGCATATCTGACACCTAGCAGGTTGGGAGTTGTATTTCCCCTATGTCAAGAGTACAATCTAAGAAGAATTATTCTTAGAAGGAAAAGTATTTTCCTCTTCTAAAATGTGCTCGTTTACATAGATATATCAAAAAGATTGATTGGTCAAAGATCTGCATAGTTCATTTTGTCTGCCATTTTTTCAAATCTTTAATTCATTATTTTATACGATATACAGGAAAGATTCAGGGTTAAGATTTTATTTAAATTGAAAAAATAACTTGGATCTACATTGACATTATTTCATGTACATTTTTAAAAGTATTTTATCCCAAATTGTGTAAATAAAGATCAATGCATTATTCTCACAATGTTTTTGTTCCAGAACCCTCTGTTTATACATGCCAACACAAAGAGCTTGGCCTATAATTATGCCCCATGGTTGCAAATTACTCCCTGTTCAAATAAAAGATAGATAATAGGAAACAGGGAGATAGATAGTCAGAAATTAGAAGTGGAATCTAGAGATAGAGGAAGAATGGAAGAGGAAGAGAGGAAGGGGAAGTAAAAAGAATCAAGACATGTTATGTACAAGTATCAATTCTTCATAAAAAATGTAAACAATTTGTACAGCAAACATGTACTAATAAGAAAAGTAAGACAAAGCAAATTGGTTGTCATTCATTTTAGGTGGCTGGATTTTCTCTTCATCAATGCAGATAAATATAACTGCAGTTCTTGTTTGGGTATTGAGAAACTGACTTTCTTTATACAGTAGCATGAACATATTAAAGTGACATGACAAAAATTTCTTAGACGTACAAGTATATCAGTATTTTCTGAATTAATATATACTTTCTATGCTTCATGATTGCTAATTTTTGAACTACTCGATTGATTCTTCTAATTAGTTAGAATGTTTTAATATTATACTTTACTTTTCATTTTTATTTTTTTCTATACTTCGTAATAAACTATATATGAGTCTTATACTAAAGAAAAATTAAAGAAGGTGCTGATTCAATAGCATGTGACTATTGAAATAGTTACATTTTAACTGAACTGAGCTTAACATGACCTTGCAGAATGGACTGCTTTCACCTCAGAAGCTCCTTTAAAATTCCTATTAATGTTATATATTTATCTGAGAGTTGTATAACTTTCAACTCTATGGTCTCTTGTAGTAACATATGATTGTCTGATTTCACTTTATCTGAAACAGGCTGATTTAAAAACGCTACACATCTCAATTCAATTTTTAGGGATCACTATAATTTTAAATCCTGGAAATATGTCAATATAGCTATTAAAAACTCTGGAAGATCATCAATGTGTTTAATTAATCACAATATGCTGTTGGTTAGGCACTTAATTAGCATTATAGGTTAAAATCTTCACAGATATCTTTCAAGTAATTTTTAATGGCAAGCAAGTCATCTAATGTAAGAATTTTCTTCTATTTCTCAATGTCAGATACATTGCGGAATGTTCCTAACGGCAGTAACTGATTTTGTTATAAATTGTGTGAGTCATTCTTTTATTGCTGGGGCCAATATCTGCCATGTAAAAATTAAAGGAGGAAATGGTTGACTTGGTTCACGGTTCCAGAGATTTTAGTCCAGGACAGGATGGCTCAATGATAGGAGCATTATGATAGAGGATCATGGTAGATCGACAGTCTTCTCTTCAGTGACCCGGAAGAACCAGAAAAAGTACCAGCTATAACATATTCTATCCATCGTGATGCAGAATGACCAACACAGACACAGCCAGAAGCTTGCCTTACTAAGTGGCTAGGCTTCTACTGAACCATTCAAGTAGATAATTAAACTTGCCGTATGTACCCATGCAACCTGATAGTCAAACTATATCCTTAAATCATACTTGATCTCCTCATAATCAACAATAGCAAGTGAGTAATTCTTCCTGACATGATACAACTTTCTTGTGTAAGAGTAAAAATGCAATAATCCCTTGTCAAAGCTTCAACAGTTCTTGTAATGCTCAAAACACAACTACAGAGTCTCCTCTGACACACAAGTTAAAGTCTCAACTGTAAATTCCTCTAAAATCTCAAAAGCCAATGGAAGGAGTAAAGGGATTGAAAAAATCTGGCCCAAAGCAGAAATGAAACTCATCAGGGCAACATTAACAATGACTCCACTGTCAGTATTAACTTTCTGTATTGGTTACCACTGCAACCACTAGAAACAAATGTACTATAACCACTACTTGAAGAGTAAAACAGTTTATTTAGCTCAGAGTTTCAGGCATTTCACCTCTTTGCTGGCTCCAAGGCAGGATCATCATGGCAAAAATTAATGGTGAAACAAAGTTCAGTCCATGGTGTCAGGAAGCAAGAATGGGAACAGTGCAGGAGAGGAAAAGATGAGAGTTCAAATACAGTACAAAGATCACAATTGTCATCTGCCCCGGACACACCCAGAAGTATGGTTTACTATTCTCCTGAGCATTTTTCATGCCAGTGAATTTGATATTAAGTTTAACAATCACATAAATCCTACAAGGGATAGGGTTCTTAGACTTCCAGTGTGATCAGAGAAGCCAAACTCACGGTGACTGTTGCCTGGTGAGTAATACTAGTAACTTCAGCAATTACACACTTCAGATAGTAGTTTAAAGTAACCAAAGGAAACAAACTTCATTGGAATTTATGGTTGAATATTGCCAGTTCACAGGCATATACCACTCATTTTCATACTGCTGGATTGTAAAATTTGTCATGCTAAAGAATCAGAAGACCATTCTGACCTAATTCCCTTATTAACTTTCAAGCAATTGCTAATTCTTTCCCTTGAAAAGTCTTCAAATTGTATAATATGATTTCTTTTTAAAATATGTTTATATGCTCTGAATAATAGTTTTTTTTTAATAAATTCAAAAATGTACTACTTTGGGAACTCACTTTTTTGAGTACCATAGAAGCGAAGTTCTTCTGTACAGGTTCTTAAATTCTGGGTTGTGGCTATGATGCTTTAGATTTCCTAAAACTTCTCCTTTCGCACCACACTATATTTGACTTTTTCCAGTACACAGATCACATCTTAAATGCCTTATGTGCAGTTTTATTTTCTTTTATTTAAAAGCTTTATTGATATATAATTCAACTGTAAAATATAGCATATATTTAAGTTGCACAATTAATATATGTTTACGTTGAACACCACAAATTATCTTCAGATGTGCCTCCAGTCACAGTTCTAACGGATTCGTATCTTTTGCACTGACTCCCATGAGGGCCCAGCACTGTCTGACTGCCTACTACATTTCTACCTAACTTAGTGGTCTATAATATGATTAGTGCATAGTGGCATTTACTTTATCAATGAAGCAATCCAGGGATAAGTTTGTAATTGAATGTGCTATTAGTAAATGTGACCTGGTTCTAAGAAGTAAGTGGCATAGCATGGAGAAGCACGTAGCTGTCCATGGTTCTTCCCTTACTTTTTTGCTCTTTATCCTCTCTCTGTTTCTTGGTTGCCAAGAAGGGGTAGCTTTCCTCTGCCATGCCTTTCCATGTGATACGTCTGCTTCAGAACCACACACAAGAACTAAAGCCTCTGAAACTGAACCAATGTAATCATTTCCCCCCTTTAAACTTTTTTAAGTGGTATATTTTAGGTCTTGGGTAATGAAAAGCAATGATAGCTGACTTGCACAGAAAACCTGATATCTAGAAGCGACTTGCTGCTGTGATTACACTCGATTGTTTTATTCAGCAGGCTTTGGGTTGGTTTAGAGAATAAAGCTGGAGAAAGCATAGAATGTTGCAAACAGAGTTTAATGAGTGACTCTGGTATGAGTTCAGAAGACCAAAATTTTGATAAGAATGCACACTGTAATTACTGTATTCATGAGGTTTCAGATGGGAATAAAGACTGTATTGGATTTGAACTAGAGGTCATGAGTTTAATATTCTGGAAAAAAAAGTTGTGTACATTTTGCTTGTGTCCTAAGACATTGTGAGAGACTGAATTTATAGATAGTGGGTCCACTTGTATGGTAGAAAAAATTTGAGGCACAGCAATATTCAGACTATTCTATGGACTTACATTTTATGATAAGAATTGGAAGCAAAAAGTACAACTGGAATATTTTTAAGAACTTGTAATATGGCTTGAAAGAACAATGTGTTAAGATTGAGTCAAAGGAAATGTAATTCTTAGAGTTTATTGTCATTTAAATGAAGGAAAGTACTTTGGACCAATACAATAAGAAAGGTACCTTGAAGGCATTGCACAAATTGTCTAGACTTCTCTCATTGATGACTCAAAGTGGTAAACGTGTAAACTCTTTTGAAATATTTTTCTTTTTGAAGAGAGCCCTAGATGCCCCTGCTCAGTCAGGGCTACCTGAAGATGTATTTCTCTGCATTCAACAATCTGGTCCCTCAAAAGGCCACTGCAGTCATATTACAAGGGGGATCTAGCTACAACAGAGATGGTGACAAGCCTTGTCATCTCCCACAAGATGCTGATTTTGCAGTATACATGACACAAGAGTTATGTTGTATTGAGGCTTCCATGGATACTTCAAAGGAATACCCAGGAGGCCAGGTCAGTGTGTGACAGGATCAAAGTCCCCATGAGGATGCACTGAGAGGGTGATACACGAAGCTGTGAGAGTAAAGCTGAAGCCACAATGGATGATGCACAAAGTTAGAAATAACAGGAATAGGAAACACCTGATGAAAAAAACAAACACTGTAGTCATTAAGCAGAGTCAATCCAAGAGAGAGGTCATGTGTGCTGCTACAGGTAAGACACTGGAGAGTTGTTGCCCAAACTGTTCCAAGCTCAGGTTTTGTCACTATATGCACTAGGTGCTGCCCATGAATCTATAAAATTTAATGTTTGTCTTGCTTGATTTTGGTCTTGTTTTTGTTCTAGTTTAGCTACTCCCCTATTCCATTCCTTCTGAGAGTAATACTATTAACCCTGTGCAATTGTATCTTGTATGTATGTAATTCGTTTTTAATTTTTAACATGGTTAAGGGCTATGAGTTTGCCTTTGGATTGGGACTTTCGAGCAATAGTGGCAATACTGATAGTTTGGCAACATTGGAAAATGGACTAAATACATTTTGCTTCAAATGGAAGCCATGAAACTTTTGAAGGCCAGAGGCAGGATATTATTAGGTTTGTTTTTAAAATGTTCTCCAAAGTCTTGTGTGTTCACTGGTTAAAAAAAAAGTGAGTGAAAACAAATCTCCCCACCTTTAAATTGCATACATTGGTGATGAAAACTGACTAATATGCCAAGGTAGCAATGATGTAAAGAGGTGGGACCTTTCAGAGGTGATTAGTGCACGGCAACTCTACGATTATGAATGGAGCAATGCTTTATCGCAGAAGTAGTTTTCTTATTAATGCAGGAACTTGGTTCCCTTCTCTAGCTTTTTAACAATTTCTTTGCCCCTAAGCCATGGAAAAAGTTCTCATTATGGTAATATCTTACTTTATGAACTCTTCGGTTCCTGAACAGTTTGCTTCACAAACAGAAGGATTCAGAAAAATTTTGCTTCTGTTCGCGAACTCTTCATTGGGTGCTGACACAAACATAACAATCTTCCTGGGACTAACTCAACTGCAGCCACTTTCTTGCTCTGATATAAGGTCATGGCTTCCTATAGTCAAGATCATACTTGTCAACAGACCTGTGCACAATTACTGTGAGGATTTTTTGCATGATTTTTGACACACAAAATACTGTACAAGATTATTCAATCCAAATTGGCTCCAAGGAAAGTGCATAGCAAGAATGGTGGTAAAAAGAAAATACAGAGTGAAAATAAATGATACAAGAACATGGAGAGAGGTAAAGAAGACAATTAGAATATGCAGAGCATAATGAAAGTGACAAGAATGTGTAGAATAATGTTGAAAGCAGCAAGAAAGTGCAGAGTAACACTGGTAAGAAAGTTTTGAACAAAATAACAATTGAATTGAAGAAGGAAATTATAGAAAAGCAAGAGCAGGGTATTTGTGTGATTGATTTGACCTCAGAGTACAAGATAGCAAAGTCAATAATCTTGACTATTTTGAAGAATGAAGATGCCATCAGAGGAGCTGACCTGTCAAAAGGAGTAACTGTGTTAACCAAGCAGAAGCCATAAGTTCTGGAAGGTGTGGAAAAACCTTTGTTAGTGTGGTTGAATGAGAAACACTTGGCTGGTGATAGAGTCAGTGAAGCTATCATCTGTGAAAAAGCCATAAAATTGTACAGTGATTTACTGCAGCAAACTAAGAAATATATGGGCTCTGAGTATGAGTTCATAAAGGTCAAATCTCACCCCCATAGGACACCTCTTCTGCAGCCCATGAAACAGAAGAGATTTCCAACTTCAAGAAGCTATACACAAAGGCACTTTTTACCAGGTGTCTTAGTGTCACTGAAAAGACACCCCTGACTCTGAAAGAAACCTGAACAAAACATTTCAATATCCTTCACTGCATCAACTTCATTGACAAAACCTAAGAAGATGTCACACACCAGACCTTAAACTCAGCCTGGAGGAAGCTGTGGCCCAACATGATTTTGAAGGGACTGATACACAACTGACGGGGGGGATTGTGTTCGTGGGTAAGAATATTTGTCTGGACATCAATGGTGCTGTCTTGCTTACTTTTCTCTCATAGCTGGGACAAAACACTCAACACCCAAAATGAAGGAAGGAAAACTTTATTTAGCTCACTGTTTGTGGAGGTTTCAGTTCATAATCAGCTGGCTCTAAGGCAGGGTGGCATGGCACTGGGGCAACACTTCAAAGCAGCAGCCAGCAAAACAGCCAGAGCAAAAGGGGAGAGAACAAGTCTCTTCTCCCTTACATTATATGCAGGCCACCTCCCCGCCCCCAGGGCAGATATAGCACTCACAAAATCTCTGTGTCCTCCTCTTGAATAGCATGAGGATATTTACAAAGTAAGGATCCTGGCTCCGTGTTGAATCTCTTAGTTAAGCTTCTAAACTTCTCAGATTGACACAGTGAATCAACCATAACAGGAGCAAACACAGAGGGGCTTGTTGAGGAACATAAGGAGGAGCTGATGGTGAAAGAGAATGCTGAACTCGAGTGAGCAGCAGAAGACACTTAAGGGCCATTCCACTGAACAAGAGGAAGACAGGGAGGACTTTAGCAGTGATGTGATAAAAATGCATTATGGAAAATTGTAATAAGTGCCAGGATTTCTTTGAGAAACACTGCCCCAATGTAATTGTTCTGAACAGAGTGTTGAATCTGTTGAGTGGTAATATGGTCTGTCATTTCTGTAGGGTTATGCAGCACAGGGAAAAAAAAGGTGACATTAGACAGAAATTTTCATCAGTATTGACCCCAAAGCTAAGAGACAAAGAAGAGAGGGAACTCCTGAAGGAGATCTCCCTGATGTCCTTATAGGAGGAGACTTTCTTCCCAAACAATAACGTCCTCCCCACCCAACAACCTTCAGACTCTACACCAGAAGTCACTGCAGGCTTGGTCTATGTTTTCTTTCTTGAAACTGTATTTTTTTCATATTTTTGGTTAAAAAATGCATATGGTTAAAGACAGATTAACCTTATTTACATTGAACCTTATGGGAAAGTTTGATTAAGTTTGTGAAATACTCTATTCTCAACCAAAATTATAGAACAAATTAAATTCATGAATGAAGGTACCAGGGTAGTTGCCAGTCTCTCAATCGTGGACTTTCCAGACTCTAGATTGATGATTCCAAAATTTCTTTTCATTATAAATTACCCAATGTGTGATATTTTGCCATTTAGGTATAAAGAATACTAACACAATGGTGATTAGTGTAACGACTTTGGAAGGACTTCATGTCCTCACCAACATTTCATATGTTCAGTCTTTCTAGCTTTCAAAATTTAACTATGTAGTTGTAGCTAGTGACTGTAACTTGCACTTCTGTAAGGACAAATGATCTTGTATACTTAAAAAGGTGCGTTTGGTTGTTCACATATTTTCTTTGGTAAAATGTCTGGGATCAATTTTAGGGTTTACCTAATGTGTTATCTAACATTAAGAATTTACTTCATTATCTGATGTCTAATGTAATACACATTTCAGATATTTTGCCTTGCTTTGTAATTGCATTAACTGTGAGATTATATTCAAACACTTGTATTACTTATTTTCCATAAGTAGAAATTTTTACCCACACAATTAAATTTCTAGTCTTCTTCTAAGGAATCTATGTATGTATTACCTATGGTGCACTCATTTAAAACTAAGTAAGTGCTTCAGCATGTTATCTTTCTCCCTTTTATACTTCTGTTTCCTCAATGGTGTCCAATGGACCGTAACTTTCTACATGCTATATTCTATTTTTATTCTGATTTATTCACCCATAATCCAGATAACATTAAATAAATTCATCAGGTTTTCCATTCTTGTTCTGAATGATTAGATACACTGTTGTGTGACAGGAGATAGTGAATTTATTCTAAAATATTGCCATGGTTCTTATAGTATATTTTTCTGCTATGTTTATACTTTGTTCCCAAGATGACAGCTTTGGATCTGCACACAGAAATATCATTAGCATTTATTTGAATGCATCAATTATTTTCACTACAACAGTGGAAAAGTTTGATGCTTTCCATAGTGGAATGTACTCCTATGTGATCTAACCAAACAATTAGGAGTTGATAATTCACACCCATCCTTATGACCCAGCCCATTGCAGGGATATAACTTGCCCTGCGAGTCCCAGACATCTGCATCAAGATTGTTTGATGTGTTTCATTATCTAGATGTCATTGCAAAACTTTTCAAAATATGAGATTATATAAAATGTTTGCTGTGTGATTCTCTTGAGACTAATTTCTAGCTTTAAATTTAAAGGGCATAAACTATCACAAGTAGTAGGAAGAGAGTAAAATAGTGATGAAAGAGAACCAAATATAAGTTTGCAATCTTAAATGACTTAGAATTTTAGGTTATAGTCTCCATAACTCCCTTTTTATTTCTTTTGTGAAAAAATTAAATTTCATAACCAAGTAGTAAAAGTATAACAATAGTTATTACACTGTATTGATATCTTTAAAGTAGTTACTCAAAGTACAAGACAGAAACCAAAAAGATTCTTACAAAAATGAAACAATAACACACAAAACTTCCTTTTCAAGAACTCTGACAAACTAGTAGTACAACTGAAGGTTATCATATATAAAAATATTTTTAAGACAATGGAATATATGATTTGAGGAAGTATTTTAAATTAGAGCTCCCAAAATAAAAGACCCAATAAAAAATGAGTAATCAAAATGAACAGATCCTTCTCAGAAGAAGTACAAGTAGCAGATAAAGACACACACCAAAAATGCTCACTGTCTCTGGTCTTCAGAGAAATGCAAATTAAAACTGAACTAAGATGCCAACTAACCCAGCAAAGAATGATTAACACGAAATCACCTAATGATAAGAAGTGGAGGCAAGATTGGAGTAAAAAGGAACTCTACTAAATTGTAGTGGGAGTATAAACACAAGCAGCTACATTTGAAGTGTGTTAGGAACCCTAAATATTTTTTGGTTTGAGTCCGTTTTCTCGATAATTAACCTGTAATTTACTTCTTATTTTATTGAGGGAGATTTTCATTTTTTTCCACTCAACTTTTTGAATCATAGTTTCAATTTTCCTTCATTAATTTGTTAGCCAGGAGCTTATAAACAAAAGCAAATTATAGTAGTTCACTTTAAAATCACTAACACAATATTTTCCTTAAAGAATCATGCATATTTTTATTCTATTCTACCTCCAGCTTATGTTGCAATAAAAACAAACTGAGAAAGTCTTCTTTCCCTAATATCCCTCCATGATGGTCAGGGTCAAATGTTTGTAAGGGAATTACTACTATCACCTTTGTCTCACCTATAATTTATATTCAATCAGTTTTTCTCTGAAAGAATTGACTTATGTGAGTAACAAATGCAACAGTTTATAGAACACTAAAATCTGTCAAGTTCTAAGCCTAAAAATGATCAGAAAATGCTGACACTTACAAATAACTGTCATTTTTATTTTGTTTTCATCACATTTTGTCATTTTTTTTCCCACAGTGACCAGATGTTCAGGAGAGTACAGGTTTGGTCTCTGGGTTTCACGTGTTTTGATGACTTATTCTCATTGCTCAAATTAAAAAAAAAAAAAAAAAAAAACAGATCCAGGTTTCATTACCTGAAAAGATATATTTATGATGAATGCAAATTCAGCTGGTCAGCCCAAAGCAATATTAGATAATGTATCCATATCATAAAATTTCTCCTCCTAATTTTGTGGACTATGAAATTATTACATTAGTAATGATACTTTAAAATTTAACCACATTTTCTGGTATAAGTTATTACCATAGATCTGACCAATTTGGTCCCAAAATTTCTTATGGCATATTCTGAAAGTGTCCATTCTCTGGTGACTAAAGACTTTTGGAAACTTTGTCTATCACAGTAATTCTCAAAGGACGGTCGCTGGCCAGAGGCACTGCAGTCCTTGGTAAACTGTTAGAGATACAATTCTTTCTTCTTTAATCTTTACCCTGAATCTTTCTCCTGATCTAGACTGACTTTCTCAGAAACTCTGGGAGTGGATTCCAGCAAACTTTAAGCCTTTCAAGTAATTCTAAGTATGCCAAAGTCTGTGAAACACTGCCAGGATAATATTACCCAGTTATCAAAAATACCTGTGACTGTTATAAGAAGAAGTACTCAGATAAATGTGTATCATTTTGCCCACTACTGTTCAAATGCAAATTTTATGAATCTGTTTAACTGATACCACATACAAAATTGTTTGCATGAAATCAATTTAAGGATACACTTGAAAGAGATTTTTTATAAATGTGAAAATAGCTGGGGACATAGCTCAGTGGCGTAGCACCTGCCTGGCAAGCACAAGGTCCTGAGTCAAGTCCCAGTGTCAAAAATAAGCAAACAATGTGAAATTGTGTGACACTAAATTTGAAATATGCATATAATGATACAACAAAATATTTTGATTGTTATCATGAGCTTAGGCATTTTTCAGAAATTTTTAAGATTTTGGAAAGGTCATTTAAAAGGAATAGGCAAGGGGCCAGGGATCTAGCTCAGCAGTGCAGGGCCTGCCTGGCAAGTACAAGGTACTGAGTTCAAGTCCCAGTATCCCCCCTAAAAAAAGAACAAAAAACAAAAGTAAACTAAACAAAAACAAAAAGGTTAGGCAAGAAAGTCTGTTTTTCCTCCAAACTAATTTTCTCTTGCCTATGAACTTTACAAGTGTATGTCAATTTTTATTTATAAATAACTCTAATAGTAAAAATTGATGCATTCAAAATAATACATTTGATGTATTTACTCTAAATGATGACAATGAGAAAAGAAAACTATCTAGTGGTAGTGGCATATCTAAATTATTCTATAAAATGTAATGTTTCAACAGTTTAAATCAAAGAAATTTTTAGATGCTATTCATTTTTTCTTTTTACCTGTTAGATATAGTTTATCTTTCACTGGAGAACAGATTCTCAAAAATCCTATCTGCTTTACTGTAATGAAATAATAATAATAATAATAATAACAGTAAATCAGTACAGTTGATTCCAATATTAGCAGCTTTCAATACACTGAGAACTAATAGCTGTACAAATTGGAACTCTAAACAGTACATAAGAATATCTCCCTTGATAATGAAGTGATCAGGAATCTATGAAACAATAATAAGAATTAAATGATGTTAGAACTTCAAGAATTAATAGATCAGAGTTAGTCCTGTCAGCTGTGTTGTAATTTTCAAAGCAGCTTTGTATGTCCCAGTTTTATATTTCAGTGTGACACTGTAAGCTATCTGTAGAGATAGCACAAGATGCAGTGTGAAAATCACTGTGTCTTACCTCAAAGTATCATTTTTCAAAGCAGTGTGAATCATTTTCCTCCCTTATCCCATTAGCGCACTCACTTTGGAAAATAACAGTGTTGGAGCCCACACCCCAGACGCTGGAATAAATGCCGTCATCTTTCCTCAGGATAGGTCCCGGGTGTAGACACTGTTTAATAAGCAGTGGTGCAGGTGAAGCAGTGAAAACCGGACAGGGAGACGAAACGTCTTTGAATCAGTTACACTTGGAGTAAGTGGCATCCAGGCTATTCTTTGGACTAGCAAATTGTCCCCTCTTAATTGCAGCTTACTCATCTGTAAACTAAGAGAATATTACTAACTTTGAGTGGCAATTGTGAGATTTTATGTTGATGTTTGCTTCTTACCTTCTTTACCACTCAGCACCTCCTGTGGTGATTTTATGTATTTGTCATTGAAAACAGTTTACTTTAAAAGCAAAGATCAGTACATTTTCTTTAGTCATAGTTTTTCTCAGTCAGTGATTTTAATTTCTGGTTATTTTGTTTGCTACTCCTTCAATTCTACAGTTTTAATACATTTTTTGCTGTGTCGTTTAATATCATCCAAACAGAACAGAAGCTAACTTTAGCATCCCTTCCGTATTAAATATTTAATGATGTTTGAATACTAACTGTGTAAGGAGGCTTTAAATCATTCTGTAAACACACTGGTACAAATCACAGAGGTTTAGACCTCTGCTATGTACTGAGAACAACAAGGAATAAAATCTACTGCAAGCTAAATAAAGTTACATAGGAAGTTTATATGGTATGGAGGGCAAATAATGTAGTTGCATTTATTTCCCTGGAGTGAGAAAGTTTTTCTGCTAATTATTAGCTAATGATCATAAAGTGCATTGAAAATATGTAAGTGCTGTATAGAGTCTTTATAATGACGGAACCTTTATGACTCTTTCAAATTATATGATCATTTAACAACATTTGAAAACTCTTTATGCTAATTGCTTCTCATAGTCACTTACTTTGCAGGGTGACTGCTCCCATTCTA
>RJWM01018467.1:0-40956 GCA_004363535.1 Dasyprocta punctata
TGGCCGGCGTTTCCCTGAGGTTCGCGGCGTGCAGGATCGCGGGACCCGTTAGGCTGAGTCCCGTGCGCAGCAAGGAAGGGCGGCCTCCCGGGGCGTGCAGTTGGAGTCTCCTCCTTTACTGGGTGGGGGCCAAGGCCTCCCGGTCCCAGGGAGCTGTGCTGGGCACCGCGCGGGACGCGGACCCGACCCTGGTTCTGTCTGCAAGCTCGGCCCAACAGCTATGCCTGCGGGGCAGGCCCGGGCAGGTCCCAGGCCTACAGTGCCGGGCTCTTGCTTTAATAAAAGTAAACCCTATAATATCCTTGCTGGTTGTGGTGATGCACACATACAATCCCAGCTACTTGGAAGCTGAGGCAGGAGGATTGCAAATTTGAGTACAGCCTAGGTAACTTAGGGAGATTTCTCTCCAAAACAACAACAAAAGGAGTCATAGCCAATGAAATAGTCTTTATGCTAGCTGTACTGTCAATGGCAATTTCTTTTCAGCATCTCAGAATAAAATATGGAGGCTCTTTGTTGTACTGTTTTGATGTGTTCACTTTTATGTATTTGTGTTAAGAGATTAAAACTCAATATTATGATTCACCAAATAAAAGTAATCAAAAGAAATGTTATCAAATGGATAACATTTTCCATTTTAAGACCATACTTGCCTTTGGATTGTTTGCATCAAATAGTCCAGTTGAAAGTCCAATCAGCAAGGAGTTCTTGTTTTTATTTTGTGGTGGTGAATCAGAGTGACATCGAAGTGGAATAGATTCTTCTGGTAAACACTGAATTGACTGAACTTGAGAGACTACATTCAAGTGTTCAGAACAAACCACTTTATGAAAAAATGGTTCTGGTTGTACAGATTTATCAACATCATATTTAGAATGGTGAGAATCATCTAGTCCAGGTTCTGTGGTACACAGGAGAAATTATGTGATAAGCATATATAGTAGTTAAATAAAGTTCTAAGTAACATTGACAAGACATATTTAACAAATTCTATCAAAAAGCTTTACCTCTATCAGGAAAACAAAATATAAAAATGTATGTGAGTATATCACCTTATAAATAATCTTTACAAGGACATAATGTTTCATTTTCAGAAAGATTTGATATATACTTTCATTATATTGAAAGTACTAAAATAGACACAAATTCAAGGAAATGTGAAAAACTACACTAGACATTATTTTTCAGTTTTTCTTTGTTCCTATAGATAGAAAAAAATTATATTTCTTATATTTCAACTAACACTACAGTGGTACCTTCATTCATAAACTTATTCCATAATTTTGGAAAAGATGGCCACGTTCATGTTCTCACAGGAAAGACGGCCACGCTCATGTTCTCACAGGAAAAATGGTTGCAGTTATGTTCATTGCCCAATGCAGGGTTTGCAAACAAAAACAAAATTTTGCCAAGCACTGCAGTTTGTGAACCAACTTGTTTGCAAGTAAAGCATTTGTGAACCAAGGTACCACTGTACTTTTAAAAAGAGGATAATTTATTTCATAAGCTTAGTATATGGGTTCAGCTTGGCAAGTAATCCTTTTCATCTTAAACACTCAATAAAATGACTGACCAAAAAGTTTTACTATCCAGCTGTACAACCCAAGCTTATTAATTCAGATTGCAGTGCTCTATGCCTATTACATTTTAAAAATCACTATGATGACTGATAAGAAATGTTCTATTTATATGTTGCTCAAATAAAACAGTTTGGTATTAACTACAACCCAGGAACAAATCAGATAAATGCAGTGATAGTTACCTATAATAACCTCACTAAGTTGGTCAACATTCCTCAACATTTCATCTTCAAAAACTGCATTACACTGAATGGTAACTTTGTCTTCCAACCTGTCACAGACAGACATATCAGTTAAAAAGACACAGCTTACCAGAAATCAAAGTATTCTACAACACAGAAACAAGTTCACTAGCATCCTATGATTCCTCTTGCATATATACTAGAATCCTATGATTCCTCTTTTATACATACTTTCTCTTATGAGCACACAATTTTTTACTTTGTTGAAATTTTTACTCATCAGCAATCATTCATACATTCTGATAGTCTAAACTGTTACAATCCCTGGAAAGAATAATAACTGAATTGCTAATGAAATTTGTAAAATACAATTGTATTTTAGTCATTATATTTCTATGTTTCTATCTTACCAATATCCATGCAAAAACCACTCTACATAGAATGCTATTAATTATAGCATCCTTTGTGATATCAGCAAATGTCCATAAGTAGGACATTCTTTGAGATGTAGCATATCTATTTAATGGAATACAAAAACAAAGGCTGTGTGTGTGTGTGTGTGTGGTACTGGGGATCAAACCCAGGCAGGGCCTTGTGCATGTAAGGCAAGAACTCTCCCACTCAGTCATATCTCTAGCCCGAGGAAGGTTTTTATGTATCAAGAAATTTTCCAGCAAAGAAAAAAAAAAAAAAAAAAAGAAATTTCCCAGATTTACTACTGACTAAAAATAAACAAGGCAGAGAATACTGTGCACAGTACTAGCAGCTGTACTATAAAAACAGATAATATTTTTATTTATACATATTAAAAATTATCTGAAAGAATGGAAAATGGGAGAATGAATACTATGGCAGGCAAGGAATTTTACTGGATATCTTCATATACTTTATTTACTTGTTGATTTCTGAACCATGTGAACATGTACTGGTCTTACAAAATTATTTTATGGCACATTATAATATTAGGATATTAAATTATTATACTACATTACTATAGCATTATTTCGAAGAAGGTATGACAGCAGAGATCTGGGCTTTGAAATATAAGGAAAAACACAAAACATACTCAGTTTCCTTTGTTTCTTTTTCCTCACGAACCCACACATCATTAACAATACATGGCAAACTCTCATCTTTGTTTTTCCTACTTGGCTCTTGAAGAACTTCTGTTTCCAAGTCATCAGGTTCTGCAAAGCAAAAACAAAACAAACAAAAAAAGTCAAAATTAATTTTTTTGCAAAAAAATTGAATAAATTTGGTCTTCAATCTTGACTTGGAAGGTTGCCACGGCCTGGTGTATTTGGACAGAGGGGGCCTCTTGAGTAGGGTGGGGTAGGGGTACGAGGGGGAGGCACTATAGAAACCCACAATCTGTAAAGCTAGGTAGAGGAACTAGTGACATGGGGTCACAGAGGAACATGAGAACTGGGAGCAGCTGGAGTGAATACAGCCACAGGGCAGACACTATTGACCAACCACACACAGCAGGAACGGTGGGGCAGGACTCAGCATTCACACGCAAAAAGTAAGCTTGGAAACAAAATAGGAAAGCAGTGACTTGTTTACCCTCTCACATATCTGATTCCAAGACTGCAGGATGGAGAAGAAATGACTCATTCAAACACACAGAGGAATTTTTTGGAGTCATTTCCTCTTTTTTTTTGTTTTTTTGTTTTTTTGTTTCTTTTCTTTTCTCTTTTCTTGTCTTTTGTCTTTGTCTACTTTTCTTCTTTTTCATGTTTTTTCTTTTCTATTACATTTATCTGATTTCCTTAATTTTTATCTACTCTTTACTCTTTTTTTTAAAACTTATAACACCAAGTGCATTTATTAGAAAAGAGGAAAGTTGTGAAATATCCTCATATCTTTCCTTAAGCAATTAGAAATAAAAGACAGAATAAAACCAAAAATAAATAGAAGAAAATAATAAAGATCAGAACATACAATCCCTTATCAAAATGCCAATATTATTTTTTATAAAAATTAACATTTTGATTCTTACATTTTTGTAGAAATACAAAAAACTCAGAATAGTCTAAACAACTTTGATACAGGAACACAGAGTTCTAACCCTCCCCAATCTTATGACTTATCACAAAGTTACATTAATCATGACAAAATGGTATTGATATCAAGATAGACAAACCACCAAGGTACCACCATGAAGTCCCGAAATAGACACCCACATAACAGACAATTGATTTCTGACAAAGATGCAAAAGCAATTAAGTGGAGAAAGAATTGTACCTTCAATAAGTAGATTAGAACAACTGGATATCCACATGCAAAAAAACCTGAAACCTTATAGCACATCAAAAATTTCTTAAGACATCCAAAAGTCAACTCAAAAGGGCTCACGGTGAGTTAAAGTAAAGGCAGGTATGACGTGAGTTGTTGCTTTGGCTGAGGTCATTCTCTCTGGGACAAAAAGACTAGGGTAAGGTGTAGAAGGGAAGGCAGAACCTCCAGAGGCGTTCAGTGAGGGGAGGAACTGAATTTGCTTCTGAATAAGCCATGTGGATGACTAAGGAGGCCATCATGCTTCTTTTTTCTTTTTTAACTATCTTAACTATTTTTTATATACATATACATACACACATACATGTTTTTTCTTTCAGCTTGTCACACTAATGAAACAATACAATGTTTACACATGTGTGCCTTATTTATTTCACTAATAAGTATGTTCTCAAGGTGCATCCATTTACCTATAAGTGCCCAGTTTATCCTTTTTTATGGCTGAGTAGTACTCCATTGTATAGAAATATCACATCTTTTTTATCCATTCCTCAGTTGATGGACATTTAGGTTGTTTCCAAGATCTGGCTATTATAAACTGTGCTGCTATGAACATGGGTGCACATATATCACTGTGGTACGATGCTTTTAATTCTTTTGGGAAGATACCCAGAAGGGGCATAGCTGGGTTGAATGGGACCTCCAATCCTAGTTTTTTGAGGAATCTCCAGACTGATTTCCACAGTGGTTGCACCAGTCTGCATTCCTACCAACAGTGGAGAAGGGTTCCTTTTTCCTCATCATAGCCCTGCCAGCATTTGTTATTGACTGATTTCTTAATACTAGTCATTCTTTCTGGGGTGAGGTAAAATCTCAGTGTTGTTTTAATTTGCATCTCTCGAATGACCAGTGATGTTGAATGCTTTTTCACGTATTTATTTGCTTTTTCTTTTCTGTTACTTTTATCTGATTCCCTTAATTTTCATCTACTCTTTACTCTTTCACTGGATGCTTTATCTCTCTCTCTCCTTCTCATTGTCCTTTTCAAATTTTACTTCTTTTATCTTCCCTACCCCCTTCGAAGTTATCAGTATTATTTTGTTTGTTTGTTTGAGACAGGGTCTTGCTGTATGCCAATATTTGGTTTGTCTTTATGTAATTAACATTGTTGCAGTCTGTGCTTGGAGAAATGAGCGTTAGATGAATTATACAGCACTCACCCCAACCCCAAATTAATGGAGGTCTTAGGTCTTGGGATTAAGGCAAAGGCCTCACATTAGTCACCCTCAGAGCACTACTTACTAAAAGGATCTCGACTAGTGACAGTCTTTCCACTTTACCTGACCCTCAGTACTCAGCACAACAAAACACAATAGCAACATGAGAAGACAAAGCAACAAAATGCCTCCAGAAACTTCCACCTTCCTAAGAGCTGATCCAAGAGACATCAATGGGGAGGAAATCAAAAGCCAAACAGCTGAATTAGTGATTCCTCAAATTGTCAAACTGCTCCAAGCTCCAACTTTCCAACAACAAAGTTCTAAGAAAAAAAAAAAAATCTGCTCAGTGTTCCTAACATTGCTGGAGAATCGAACCAAAAATGTAACTTGAAAAAACCAGTATTGGCCGACAGTAAGTCATGCCATGGACATAAAGGGGTGACACTTCAGTCTAAGCACAGCTCTCACCTGGACAACATACAGTGCTTATGTTAGTGCATTAAAAGTCATTTTCTTTCCATTTTATTTGCATAAAATATTGTAACCATGGCTCCAAAGAAAGTTAGTGACACCAACAGCAAAGTTAAGAGGAAAACTGTGAGAACCACAACAGTGTTAAAGAAATCACTGCAAAATTTATTGAAGTCCTGGAAAAATGAATTGATAGTGTAATTTCTGGTCTCAGAAGTAACTACTTTGGTTTCCCATTATTTCTTACAGGAAAAAAATTCTTGAACTTTTCAGTGTTTGGACATGAATTTAGAACAAATTGAGTCTGACAACCAAAGTATCACAGTATATGAAATGAAACAAAACCGATAAAGTGCTTGGTAAGCTCAAAGATGACATAACCAAACAACTTAATAAATGAAATGATTAGTGAGCTTAAAGAAGACATTAATAAAAAGCTAGCTGAACTAAACAAGATGATTCAAACATGAGTGATCCAAAGAATTAGTCCATGAAAAGACACAATAATACACAAATTCAGGAGAAAAAATTGTGTTGAAAGTATGGGTAGCAGATTCCATCCCAGAGGGCAGCCCAGCTGGAGGACAGTGAGTCCCCGATCTGTGCCCCTCTATTCCATCTCAGAGGGTGGACCCACTTGAAGTCAGTGAGTTTGATGTGGGCCTCAACCATTGCAAGCCGGAGAGTGGGTCGGCTGTAAGAACGTAAGACTGAAGGGAACTTCAAAACCCAGGATAAAGCCCAGTGCACAGATGCACAGATACCGAGATCAGGTCCATACCCAACAGAAATCTGGGCTGCAACACAGACATTAGCACAGAAGTGTAAACACCAGAAGAAGAAACTGAACATAGATGTCCCTACGAGCCTGCCAAAAGCATCAGGGACTGGTAGCCACGTCTGATGGGGAGAACTGGCCAGTCAAGCTACCATGTACCTGCCACCATCGGGGGAGCCTTGGAGTAGCCGCACGTGTCTGGAGAAGCCAGCCCTGAAACCCAACACCACCCTGAGGACCTAGGATAGGAGAAACACAGATACCTGGCCTATTCCCCTACACTGTGGATGGACAGCCAACATGGGAAGTGCCTGGGGCCCCACAACCTGCTTGCCTGGAAGAACCCAGAAAATGTCAACCAAAGAACCAAAAGGCACTCTCTGGCTTCCAACCCATACAGAGCAAGTCCAGGAGATGGAAATATGGAAGAGATTGTAAACTGCACACCTGAAGTTTCTGAAGTGATGGCAACCGAAGTAAAGAAACAACTTCATTAGGTTATAAAAGAAATTAGATCAGAAATGCTATCTTAGGTAAAAGAAGAAATGAAAAACACAATAAAAGAATTGCTGAGCATATCTAAAGAAAACATGGATACAAAAATAGAGGAGCACAGGAAAATGAGGGAAATCTTGCATGAACAATATAAGAGAGATATAGAATGCATGAAACAGACTCAAAGAGATATCCAGGAAATTAAAAACTCTACCAAAAGTTGGCAAAATCACTTGAAAGAAACTGAAGATAAACTTTCAGACCTTGAAGACAGGTTTGCAGGTTGCAACTGTGAAAGGAAAGATCTCTTAAAAATAACATGAAACCAGGAAGTAACAATTCAATGGCTGCAAGACAACACAAATAAAAATAATTTAAGAGTGATAGGTGTCAGTGAAAAAGCAGAGGTCAACACAAAAGAAATAAGACTAATTATAGAAGTAATAGCAGAAAACTTACCAAGCATGGGAAAAAGACCTGACACACGGATAAGTGAGGCATACAGAACTCCAGCTAGCTATAACCAAAATAAATCTATACCCATATAATAATATAAGACATATAATAATCAAAGTCCCAGAAATTCAGCACAAGAACAGAATATTAAAGGCTTCAGAGAAAAGAAACAGATCACCTATAAAGGAAAACCCATCAGAATCATTACAGACTTCTCAACACAAACCATCAAGTCAAGAAGAGACTGGAATGAAGTAGTTCAAGTCCTGAAAGAAATCAACTTTCAGTCCAGATTGATGTATCCTGCAAAACTATCTTTCAAAATTAATGGAGAAACAAAATACTTCCTTCATAAAGAACAACTGAAGGAATTCATGACCACCAAACCAACTCTAGAAAAAATACTAAAGGACATTCTAGAGAAAGAGAGAGAGAAATAACCATGGTTCCAGGAACAGAGAGGGATCACAAGCAGTTGAATGGAAGGGAAAAGTAGGGAGCCAATGGCAGGAAAATAGCAAGGCAGAGATGAGTCAGTGCCTATTGGCCATAACTATTAACGCAGATGGCCTCAATTCACCAATAAGAAGAAACACAGGCAGAGTGGATTGGGAGACAGGATCTACCAATATGCTTTATACAAGAAACACATTTAACTTGAAAGGAAATTCATAAACTGAAAGTCAAAGGAGAGAAAACAATGCTCCATGTGATAGGGAATAAGGAACTGCAGAATGGATAAGAAAGATATGGCATTTTTATAAAATGGAAAGCTACTCAGTTATAAAGAAAAATTACCTTAAGGCTCTTGCAGGTAAATGTATGCAACTTGAGATCATGCTCATGAGTAAAATGGTTCAGAGTCACATGGGTGAACACTGTGTTGTCTCCTTAGTACAGGAGACTGAGGGAGTTAGTGGGATCCAAAATACACAATGGATATTGTGAAAGTGAAAGGAGGGGAGGCATCTGAAAAGAGAAGGTGGTAGCCATTGTTAATTCCCTATTATCTTGTTTTGAAGCCATGTATTATTTTCATTGTTCTGTTTTGTTTGGTTTTATTCTGTTTTGTTTTGTTTGATTTTATTATTTCGGATGGTATGGGCAGCTATTTCAAAGATAACAAAATATGATAAACAAGAGACATTATGTTTGCTATTGTTGGTTTCTTATTGTCTGGTTTCGAAGGTTCATAATGCTTTTGCTCTTTTGTTTTGATTAGTTTTATACTATTTTGTTTTGCTTGAATTTATAGTGTCTGAAGGTATGGACAACTATTTCAAAGAAAACAAGAGCCATTATGATAGCCACTGTTGATTTCTTGGTGTCTTGTTTTGAAGTCATGTGTTGCTTGCATTGTTCTGTTTTGATCTGCTTTGTTCTGATTTGTTTTATTCTCTTTAAAAAAAAAACAAAGATAACAAAATATATTATGGTAGCCATTGTTGATTTTCTGCTATCTAGTTTCAAAGCCTTATATTGCTTTCATTGTTTTGTTTTGATTGATTTTATTCTATTTTGTTTGGCTTAATTTTATTATGTCTGATGGTATTGGAAGCCAATTTGAAGATAAGAGGCATTATGGTAGCCACTGTTGATTTCCTGTTGTCTTGTTTTGAAGTCCTGTGTTGTGTTCACTGTTCTGTTTTGATTGGCTCTATTCTGTTTTGTTTTGTTTGGTCTTATTCTCTTCAAGATAAAAAAGAAAAAAGAAAAAGAAAAGGGTATGGGCAGCACAATTGACCAATGTGAGAAGAGTGGCAAAACTACAGGATAGGGTTGATGCAGGTGACTGTATACTCAGAGATATTTTAAAAACATAAGAGATTGCTGGGTGTAGTGGTGCAAGTCTGCAACTCCAGCATTCAGGAGCCTGAGGCAGGTGGATTGCTCCATTTCTGAGGCCAGCCTGGGCTACACAGTGAGTTCAAGGCCAGCCTGAACTACAGTGAGACTCTGTCTCACAATGCCAAACAACAAAGCAAAACAAACAAACAAAAACAAGAGATCATGGAAAATGAATGTAGCAGCTTCTAGATGATACAGAGAAGATTAAACTATGATTAACTGGAATTAGTGAAAAATCAGAAGATGGCATGAATAACATAAGAAACCTGTTTATAGAAATAAAAGCAGAAAACTTTCTGGGCATGGTTAAGGAGGTTGGTATAAAGCCGGGTGTAGTGGCACACACCTGTAATCCCAGCACTCAGGAGGCTGAGGCAGGAGAATTACCAAGAGTTTGAGGCCACCCTGGGATACATAGTGAATTCAAGCCAGCCTAAATTACATAGTGAGACTCAAATCAAAACAAACAAACAAACACCCCCCAAAAACCAAAAGCCAAAAACCAAAAAAAAACTGGCATATACATAAAGAAAGAAAAGACCTATGTCAATGCAGTTAGAAATGAAAAAGGTGAAATCACAATGGACACCACTGAAATTCAGAAGATTATTTGTAATTACTTCAAAAACTTGTACTTCCAAATTAGAAAATTCAGAAACAATGGATTACAAAACTGAACCAAGAAAATATAATATCCCTGAACAATCCAGTAACAGGCAATGAAACTGAGGTAGTAATAAAAAACTTACCAACTCAGAAATGCCCAGGTTCTGATGGGTTCACTACCAAATCCTATAAGAACTTTGGGAAATAGATATCTAATGGCAATACTCCCCAAACTTTAATGAGATTTAAAGGGAAAAAGTACTGTCAGACTCATTCCTGGAAGCTACTCTCATTATCTCGATTCCAAAATCAAAGACTCAAATTAAAAAAAAAATGTACAGACTCTTTAATGAACATAGATGCAAAAATGCTCAACAAGATATTGGCAAACCAAATGCAACTCATCACTAAAAAGTTCATGGATCATGACCAGACTGGCTTTGTCCCAGCCATGCGAAAATCATTTAACATACGTAAGTCACTAAATGTAACAGAAGCAAGGGCAAAAATCACATGATCATCTCAAAATGATCTAACATCCGTTTATGGTTACAAACCCTGAAGAAAGGTCAGCACCATTTGTGGACTGAGTGGGGAGAAAACAAGGCCTCACCAGGATGCAAGCCCGCTGTGAACCAGTGCCATGCACGGGCTATTGGTGGCAGGGGGACACCCAGATCCCAGTCCCTTCTTGCATGCGGGTTGGCAAACAAGAAGAATTAATCCCCACCCTGCACCCCAGTAAGCGACTGACAGATCCAGAGAAACACAGGCTGCAATGATAGCTATCACGGTGAAATGCAAACTGATGCTTGTGGTGTTTTGGTGTTTCACTGACCTGCAGGTCTAGGGCCAGTGGTCTGATCATCTGTTCAGAGGACAGCAGTATGCAGCGTGGCATCTAGGAAGGGATCTCTTTCTGTGGGTGGTGGCCATTGTTGATTTCCTATTGTCTTGTTTGGAAGTCTTATATTGTTTTCATTGTTTTGTTGGGTTGGGTTTTATTCTCTTTTGTTTTGTTTGATTTTGTTATATCCAATGGCATGAGTAGCTATTTGAAAAATAGCAAGATATATTATGGTACCCATTTTGGATTTATTATTCTCTTGTTTTGAAGTCCTTTATCACATTCATTGTTTTGTTTTTATTGTTTCTATTCTATACTGTTCAGTTTGATTTCCACTATGTCTGAAGGTATCTGTGGCTATTTTGAAGACAACATGGGGCATTATGGTAACTATTCTTGATTTTGTAATGTTTTGAAGCCCTGTATCACTTAGAGTGGTTTATTTTGATTGGTTTTATTCTGTTTTATTTTCCTTGATTTTATCCTTTTCAAAAAAAAAAAAAAGATGGGTGTGGTAGCACATGCCTGTAATCTCAGTACTTGGGAGGCTGAGGCAGGAGGATCACTGTGAGTTCTAGGCCAGCCTGGGCTACAACTGCAAGGCCAACCAGAACTACATAGTGAAACCCTGTCTCAAAAAGACCAAAAAAATTAAGAACTGCTATATAAATGTATCAGCTCTCCATGAGAAATGTAATCATTATATACTACAAAAATGTACTAATAAAAAATAAAAATTGAAGTAAAAAAAATCCTGAAGAAAATAGGGGTAAAAGAAGCTTACCACAATCTGATAAAAAACCATTTATGACAAATGCACAGCCAACCAGTAAAAGTTAAACCAGCAACAATGCAAAAATAAAAAATAAAGGTATCTGTGATTACTAAAATGGTGAATAAACTGTAATATTACCAATTAATATGTAAGGTAAATTTTAATCCTAAAACTCTGACTCTCAACTCCTGTCAGCCCCAATTATCTGAATTTTTATGATATTGAGAACTTAATTGGAATGCAATAAATCTCTTTTCCTTTATTTTCAAATAATAGTAAGTAGGGTGCTTCTTCTGTTTTTCCGGCAGCTACTCATTTTTTATCTAGCCGATATTTTCTGAAAGTAGTAAGTGATAAAATGAGAGTTTCTGTTTTCACTTATTAACTTCTCTTTATTCTTTTAAAGTAAGATTATATAGTATATTATTGAAATAAATGCTATCACCTCTTTTTTTTTTGCCTGGAACCTAGACACTCTCTTTCTCCATTTTAAAAATTTCATGTGACTTGTTTTATTTTGAATGACAAGTGATACATGTTAAATCCTTAGTTTTTTATCCTTAAATGAAGCTTTGGTCAGTCATACCAGGTAAGTACTTGAAAGTAAAATCCGTTTCTTTATTTTCTTTTTTTTTTTTTTTGGTACCAGGGATCAAACTCACAACCTTGTGCCTGCCAGGCAGGCACTTAGGCCACTGAGCTAAATCCCCAGCCCTATTTTTTGACACAGGGTCTCACCATGCAGCTTAGGCTGGCCTTGAACTCATTTTGTAGCCCAAGTTGGTCTCGAATGTGCAATGATCCTCCTGCCTCAGCCTCCTGAGTGCTGGGATTAAAGGTGTGCACCACCAGGCCCAGTTTAAAATCCTTTTCTATTTTATTTTTTAATGTACATTCTCTAGTACTTTGAGCTATATTAATATCAATTTATTCTATAAACTTGATTTGTGACTATTTTGCCAATAAATTCTAAAATATCTACTATGTGGTTCTTTGCGGAGAAAGTTGCTGATCCTAACACTCAGCTATTGAGCCTGCATCATATGTCTAATGGGCTTTTTCTTTTTATTTTATCTATTTCTTACAAAAAGTGCTTAAGATACTATTTTACCTCAGTCTGCTATAATAGAGTATTATAGGCTGGGTTAATTAAATAAAAGAGATTTATTTCTCCTAGTTCCAGAGGCTGGAGAATAGGACGAGGGAGTCCCATGGTCAGTTTGGAGAATCTCCCTCCTGGTTTGTAATCAGCCTTTCCCTCCTTATGTCCTCTCACATGGCAGACAGTAGAGAACTGGCTCTTTGGCGTCTTCTCATAAGGAAGCCAATGCTATTCATGTGCCCCCACCTTCTTGACCTCATTACCTCCCAAAGCTAAAACTCCAAATTTCACATTTATAATAAGATTAAATTAAAAAAATATATTAGAGTAGAAGATTCATTGGCATTAATCCCTCCATACTTACCATTCAAACACACTTAACATTCTTGCCACTTTACGAAGCAATTCTAAAAGTCCTTTCATCAGTGTATTTACAATGTTTGATCAAAACTATGGTGAATACAACTGTCAAGTGCCATTCAATGGAAAGGTAGGCTCGTGAAAACGTTACAGTGTGTCCTCTCCACTCTATTCACTGAGTCTGGTACCATGCAACCTCAGATTCTTCACCATGAATCTGAATCAAAATGACCATGAAAGTAAACATCTTTTTTTTTTTTAATTCAGCAGATTAAGGCAGACACAACAGCACAACTAAAGATATTTACAAAAGAGAATTTTCAGAACTGCTTCAGAAAATGGCAAGAATAATGACATAAAAGTATGTTCAAAGCAAGTAGGAATACTGTAAGTAGGATTAAGGGCAATGTGTCTTTCCCTATAATAAATTTTTAAATTTGAACACTTACTGTATTTTTTAATTACATCTTGTATGAATTTCTGAGGAGCACAATCATTCCATAGATACTAGTAACCATAATTCTAATGAATAGGACTGTTTGTTTTGTTTTGTTTTGTGTGTGTTTTTTGACACAAGGTTTCACTATGAGGTTCAGGTTGACCTTGAACTCACTTTGTAGCGTAAGATAGCCTTGAACTCCCAGTGTTCCTCCTGCCTCAGCCTCCCAAGTGCTGGGATTACAGGCCTGTGCCACCATGCCCAGTCTATGAGTAGGATTATTTAAATTACTCTGGTGAATTAAAGATGGTCACATATTGCATGGTCTCTGACACTCTTCTTCACTAGAGGAGCTGTTTCTCCTCCCCATTAATTCTGGTGGCACTATGATTGTCTGGACTGATGGGAAACAGTTATGCTATCCCAACTCCAGGCTGAAACTTTTAAGAGAGCTGGCAGCTTCTGCTTGGCATTTAAAGCCCAAGAATCATCGTGAAGTTAAACTGTCCTGGAAAAACCATAGGGCAATGAGGGGGATCCAGGTGAACACTGCCAAGAGGGCAGGCATGAGAGAGATGTCATCTTGGACTCTCCAGATAAGCTCAGCTGATAGATGAATACCACTAAGTGATACCAGCTGATGTCACATGGAGCAGAAAAACTTTCCCAATTCCTGATTCATGAAAGTACTAGATAAAATAGTTGTATTAAGCTACAAAGTTTTAGTGTTGCAGCAATAGATAGCAATAGATAACTGAAACAGAATTTCATATCTGAAAGTGTGCTAGCACAAAAAGCCTAAAGCATATACTGGGCAGCAGATTTAAACCCAAGGAGATTGTTGCCAGGAGACTAGCCTCTGAAAAACGGTTACTACAGGCTGAAGAAAAGGGGATTCTTCTCATACAGAGGCACGATATTTGATAGCTGCAATAATGTGGAAAATAGAGTGCACTCTGGATTCAGTCACCTGGTGTTACAGTGCATATTTAGATGTCCACCCAAAGCCTCATGCGCTCCTAAATGGGACTGGATGATGAGTGTGTGATACTGGGTCATGGGTGTGTGATACCGGATTAGTGCACTGATGGGTTTGTAGCTGGGTGTGATGTTGTGAAGTAAAGTCTGATGGGAAGAGGTGGATCACCGTAGGTGAGGCCTGGCTATACAGCCCCTACCTTGAGTGCTTGATGCTTTCTGCCTGCATTGCCGTGAGCTCTTTCTCCTCTGTCATACCTCTCTGCCATGATGCCTTACCTTGGAGCTAGCTGACTAGGAACTGAAACCTCTACAGACAGTGAGCTAAAATAAACCTCTCCTTCTTTAACTTGTGGATGTCAGGTATTCTGCCCCAGCAATGAGAAAGTAACTAAGATGGCTAGTAAAGGAGTTTCAAAAGAGCACATTAGAAGTGCCAATTAGCTTCTAGTAGGCTCTCAAAAAGTAAAAAATGAGATCAATCTATTGAAGAAGGGACTCTTTAGATTATGAGCAGAATTTAGAAGAGAAACAGAGGACCTAAGACAATTCCTTCTAGACAGCAACAGCTACTCAAAGGAAGATAGGTCCTCAAAACAAAGATAAATTTAGGGCAGTAAAATGTGGCCTCAGGTCAAAGACGAAGTCAAGAGTGTGACCATTAAGATCTTCTCTTATGGCATGGAAGATTTAAAAGCATGCCCTACAGACCACTTCTGTTGGATGAAAAGATTTTTAAGGAGTTTAGAGCATTGTCACAGAGCTCCTCACAGGTAAGGCAAAGAAGAGCTTGCCACAAAACAAAATAAAACAAAACATGAAACAACAAAACAAAACAACAGGATGTTAATCACATTCATAAAAAACAAAAAATTATTTAGATACTCTACTTGCAAAAGTCCTACCAGAAGAAAGTGTTCCGAATGAGAAGCACCCTTCAGAGTACCCACATTTGGTGCAAAGGAATCAGAGTGACAAGTCTACTCTAGTCTGGATGTCAGAATTTCTGTGGACTGATGACAGCCATGTGTTTCCCATCTGCTTGTTTTTGAAAAGGAGTTTCTGGGCCTTCCTCTCTATTGTTTGGTTGCTATGTGGAAGGCAAAGTCACTTATTTTTTTCATTCAAAGATCTTCAAAATGAGAGTAGTTGAAGAACTCATCCCAAGAAACCTCAGCACACAGGCCTGATTTTGACATCATCTCAGACTCTGAGTTAATGTTGTAACAGGATAAGGCTTTAAAAAGGGGTGAATGGGGCCAGGAATATAGCTCGGTGGCACAGCACCTGCCTGGTAAGCATGAGGTTGTGAGTTCGATTTTTGGTACAAAAAAAAAAAAAAAAAGGAGCAAATGTATTTTGCATTTGGGAGGAATGTAAATAATTTTTGGTCACTGAGCAGACTATGGCAGATTAAAGACAGCTGCAAAATTTTCAACGGTTGCCCTTTCCTTTGAATCTAGGCTGGCTGTGACTACATGAAGAGGGAGAGGGGTCCATCTTAAATCAGCCTTTTAGCTGTACCCTCCAAGACAGCAGTAAAACTATCCTGAACCCATCAGATGGCTTTCTCGCTAGCTGAATATCACTCATACCAAGTGAACTCTGAGACAAAGGCACATGAATTAGGAAAACCACATGAACTGAACCTTGACTCAATCTCTGACACTTCGATTTACATATTATTAAATCTTTTCTTTTTCCCCAGCTCTTGGAACTAAACATAGGGCTTTTACACTGAACTAAATCTCTAGTACTTTTATTTTTTGAGGCAGGCTCTTGCTAAAGTCCTTATGTTTTTCTAGGCTGGGCTCATGCTTGTGATCTTCCAGTCTCAGTCTCTGATGTGCATCACTGTGCCTGGCCAAATTAAGTTATTCTGACCCATTAAAGCATACCTTCCATATTTTCTGTTGGTTCTAATAACATCTGTGGCAATGCCTCACTAAACTTTGGACTTCTTGTCTCAGCAGAAGAATCAACAGCAGTAGAAGAGTTTATTTCTTGTGAAATACATTGTAGCTTTTCTTCAATGATTAAAGGTTTGTACTTTTCTTCTTTAGGAGAAATCTCTAAAAAAAAAAAGAAAAATCATGCTAATTCTCAAAATGACTTGAATTTTACTTGCAATGATACTTAGAGGAAACTTCAAAGAACTGGATTCTTATGACAATTTTTAAACTGTTACAAATTAGAAATTAATAAATGATTAAGCCAAATTTCATTTCAAATATATATAATTTCTAGAGTGGTTAAAAATGTATGTGTAACAGAAATACATTTTAAAAAATTACTAACTGCTTTGTTCACCTGTAGTTGATTGATACTGTAATTACTTTTTTTTTTTTTTGCGGCACCGGGGATTGAACTCACAACCTCGCGCCTGCCAGGGCAGGCGCTTAAGGCACTGAGCCAAACTCCCAGCCCTGATTTTTTGAGGCAGGGTCGCACTATGTAGCTCAGGCCGGCCTTAGGCTCGTGCTGTAGCCCAAGCCGGCCTCGAACTCACAACGCTCTGCCTACCTCAGCCTCCCGAGTGCTGGGATTAAAGGCGTGTGCTACCACGTCCGGCTTGTAATTACTTCTAACAGCTCTGAAATTCTCTGTACTTGTAACTGGTGCCAGGAGAGAACAGATTTACCACATAAAAATCTAGTATCTATGCTTAGGTCATTCCCTTGTTTGTTTGCTGAAGATTTTACTTTATACCTTATAAACTCCCTAATACTAATTCTGTCATAATTAATTAGACTATTTCTAAATTTATATCAATAACCTTGAATACCTAGACCTCCCAGTTCATTGAATCCCACCCTATCTTAGTCTTCACCCTAGCTTGGTCACTCCAGTGGTCATATCTTCAAGACCTTATCATAGATTATAGCTCCTCAAAATTTATAATTTTAAGTGTTCCACCCTCCAATGTTTTTTTTTAAACTTACCTCCCTATACTACTCCAACCCTGCCAGTACCTACAATGCAATGATCCTGCTGTATTTTCTTTCTCCACTATCTCCATTAAAATTCATCTAAGTTCAGCATCATCTTTCTTTTGCACAAATTCTCAATGCATAGCACTCACTTCATTGTACTCAAATGGCAAAACCTCAACACTGCATAAATTCAGTTCTCTGCCTTCCAGATCTACATCACATGGCTGAAATAGCTGGAGGAAAATGAAAGTCTTTGCTCACTGGTTTCAATTACAATTAAATATTTCTTGCTGTGGCTTAGAGATGGCTTGAGTGCACCCTACAAAGGTTCATCTGTTGAAAACTTAGTTCCAAGTGTGACAATGTTAAGAGGTGATGGGATGTTAAGAGGTAAAGTCTAATGGGTGGTCAGTGGGGGTGCTGCCTCTGGAAGGAACTGATCTGGTTCATCTGAAACCCAGTTAGTTCTTGTGAAAGTGTCATTATAAAAGAATGAGCTTTCAACACTCTCATTTCTTATCTTACTATATGATCTCTCTTTCCAAAGTGTTCTGCCATGGTACCATCCTCCATGAGGTGATGCAGCTGGACAGTCCTTGCCAGAGCCTCCACCATGCTGTTTGGACTTAAAATCTACTGTGAACTAAAAAAGACTCTATTTATCTATAAGTTATCCAGTAACAGGTATTTTGCTTTGGTAATGAAAAATGAATAAATACAGTATAATCCTGAATGCAAGAGGGCCCTTTGTGTTGTGTTTGGTCCTATCAGAACACTGAGTTTATAGGAACTGCCCTTCGTTCAGTTAATTTTCTTAGAAAAAAAAAGTTGTGCACAAGTACTTGTGACACTGGGAACTGAGGAAACTAATGATATCTATAGAAACTGCCTTCCTGCCTATATGCTAAATCACATGTTCTTTGAAATGCTCATCACACAGTACAACAAAGCAAGCTAATGATGCAATTGTTCCATAGTTTAATCTAAAAAGCCTCTCCCTACAATAGCTAGAGAAAATAAATCTGTGGAATGCTATAGTTCATACAGATGCCACTGGGCATTTCAAATTCCCTGTGTGATTTCTCAACTGGAAACTAATGATATTGCCCCTAGAATTTCTGGCAGTTTTCTATCCAACCTGATACCCCTGGACACTGGCAGTTTTCTGTCTGGCCCATAGGCACTGGGCTGTATCCTTTCTTTGTAGGAAGTCCCAACTCTGTCCTTTCTTGTTGATGCTTTAAGAAGTCTTATATTCTTACAAGCTGTCTCTAGGTACTTTCTTTGGTCTCTTGGTAACCTACTTCATTGCCCCTGCACACCGGGGGTATGGACAGGACAAGCTGATAAGGCATCCTTGCAAATTTAAAGACACATGTGGGTGAGGGCAGACCACAGATAGTCATCAGACGCATGCAGTAAAAACATCTACCTTAATTAGCTCTTTCTAAAGAAATCTTTGACTAATTCACATCACTTTCTCTCTCTGTGGCTTTTTCTGACCTGAAAGGGTCACAGATACTTATATTATCATTAGTGAAGCTGTATTGATAAAGTCGCCTCATCCATGGCCCCAGAACATTTTACATATGACACCTCTAACACAAACTTTGCCACATATGATTCCCATGATGATAAGAATTGTCACTTTGTCCTAAAATGCCTGTACAAAGTATATTCTTCCAAGTAATACAGTTGGAGAAAGAAAATTAAAAAGAGGGCAGATAATAAATCTGGGAAGTCCTTGTTGACTATCCAAGATAAGGTTAATTACTGAAACATCTCAGGACTACCTCTGTATGTCATACATACTTTTTATTATTGTCCTTTTCATGCAGTGCTATCATTCTTTTTTATTTCTACTTACATCTATCCTCTTAAGTGCAAGCATGATCTTTTTTTCTCTTTGTAAACGCACCATATTGAGAAGGACAGAGATCATCATGGGGACAAAGGATAAACTCCTAGGTCCTTATCCTGTTGCTCATTAAAACTATGATTTGTGCTTTCTTCTGATGCTGTCAGGGACTTAAAAGTTTGTCTTTGCTAAAAACAAAAAACAACAATTAAACCAGTAACTCTACCTTGTCCACAGATGCCCAACAGGTTACTAGAAGTAGAACAAAGGGGCTCGTTTCACTGTCTAATTCTCAGCTTCTGGCCAATTCCATTATAGAACATGTCAACAACACACATTTCCCCAAAGAGAAAAACTACATTCAATTTCCTTACCATAATGAACAAGTTGTTTAACTGAAAATTCCTGTTTTATGCATAGAAATTCTTCCTTCTGTATAGCTATAATCTCAAAACCCACAGGACTCATGGAAATGAGTGTTTTCAAATGCCTCAGGACAACTGTCCCTTCCAACTCCTATGATAATGTCTGTTGTAACTATTAGAGGTACCTGTTAGTCAGTTTGATTCCTGAATCCAGACAAAAATATACACCATTCATCTTAATATAATACTCCTATAGTTTTGTCATGGAAAATATTGTTCTAACTTTTCTAGTTCCCCCATGCATATTTCCTATTCCTTTTTATTTTAGATCCAATCCAGATCATATTAGATCAAAATTCAGGACTATTTGGGCTGGGATATAGCTCAGTGGCACAGTGCCTGCTTGGCAAATGCAAGGTACTGAGTTCAACTCCCCATACCCACAATAAAACAAAAAACAAACAAACAACAAAAAAATAGGGTTCTAAGTATTTTGAGCCAGGGATATAGCTCAGCGGCACAATCATCTGCCTGGCAAGTGCAAAGTCCTGAGTCTGATTCCCGGTACCAAAAAAAAAGACTAACACTGAAGACAATTCCCCAGAAAATAAAAATATTTTTATACTATTAGAGAATAATTATAATAAAATGATGATTTATGTCAAATAATTCACTTAAAGTTGAAACACCTTAAACATTCAATTTTTAAAATGATACTACTTCTAGAAAGAAAAACAACTAATTTCTGCTTACCACATCTCACAGTTGTATTTTCCAATAGCTCTGTCTGAAGTTGAAGTTCAGCTTCTCCAAGTATCTTTAGAACTGAATCTGTAGGGCTTTTCCCCCAGACTTTTCTTGGAGATCCACTGGGATCTAATTTAATAACCTCTCCCACTGTATGTTCTACAAAACAAAACAAACAAAAAGACACAAATAAGTCTCAATGATGGAACATACTAATAATGACTGTTTGGACTTTTTATTCAAATGAGTACCTCATGAAAAAGCAATTACATCAAAAAGACATTAAATAGAAAACAAATCCTAAGATAAATATATACTTAAGTTAAAAAGCAGAAAAAGGTATTTCTAAGAAAATTTGTCTTATTTTATGTCTGAGTATGATGGTACCTGCTAGCACTCTGGGAGGCTGATGTAGGAGGATCACAAGTTTGAGTTGAGCATACACGATTTAGTGACCTAGTGAGATCTTGTCTCAAAATAAAATAAAAATAAATCAAATAAAATAGTTGGTGCTGTGGCTTGTATCTAGGTATCCCTACAAAGCCTCATACATTCAGAGGTGGGGCTTTTCAGAGTTGGCTGGAACTAGGATATGTGATACTAGGACTAAATTAGTCCACTGATTAGAATTAGCATCAGACTGGGTGGAGCTGAACGGATTTACTGAAGACAGAAACCCCACCCTGGATGTGGGTGGCACCACCTAAAAGGTTTATGGCCTGGTTAGGATAACAGGGAAAGGCAGGCTCGCTGCTTCTGCTATTGTTTTCTGCTCACTCCCTTCTGTCGGCCACAACATGGACTGTTTCTCCGCTGTGATGCCCCTCTGCCATGCCAACTTGCCTTGGAACCAGTCAACTATGGACAGAAACCTCTGCAAACTGTGAGCTAAATACACTTTTTCTCTTTTAACTTTGGTGTCAGGTAGTTTGTCTCAGCAAAGAGGAAGTAACTAAGATAGCTGGAAATGTACCAATGGTGCTGGGTCACACACACGCGCACACACACACACACACACACACACACAGAAAAAATCTGTCTTATATTTCATAAGTAGGCAACTGACATTTAACAGTAAAAAAATTTGGGTACAGCATTCTAATAAAATTTGGCAAAGTATAAAATAGAAACATGTATTGAAGTTTGAGTCATAAGAACATTTAATAGTAAAACATGAACCATGTACATATCGATGAGTAATGTACAGACATAATATATAAGAATATAGATGACAGAGTATAAGAATATAGATTTTTTTTTTTGTACCGGGGATCGAACTCACAACCTCACGCCTGCCAGGCAGGTGCTATGTCACTGAACTAAACCCCTAGCCCCATATTTTTGAGACAGGGTCTCCCTATGCAGTTCAGGCTGGCCTTGAACTCACTTTGTAGCACAGGCTGGTCTCAAACTCACAATGATCCTCCTGCCTCAGCCTCCTGAGTGCTGAGATTAAAGGTGTGCACCACCATGCCTGGCCATAGATTTTTTTTTTTTTTTTGTTAATGCACAGGTCTTGCTATTTTGCCTAGGCTGGTCTTGGACTTGTGAGCTAAAGTGATCCTCCCGTCTCACACTCCTAAGTAGCTGGGAGTAAAGGTGTGTACCACAACGACTACCTTCTGTTATACAGATTTTCAACGGCACCCTATATAAGTTGATGTAGCCTAATGTATGTTTCATAAATAAGTAAGCACAAATTAGCAATCAATACTGTGTTGAGCTTTTTATAAACAACATTGAAAATATGAAGTAATTTTTAAAAGGATAAAAACAGCAGAGAAACCAGAAATAGACTCATAATTTAAATTCATTTATGTTTGACGAAGGTGTCAAAGCAATATAATGGGAAATAAATGCTCTCTTTTATCCCTGTGGCACTCAGGATTGACCCCAGTGTTACAGGGAGCTGAGTTAGATAGAAATATTATAGGCAGTCAGACAGGGCTAGGCCCTCAAGGAAACCCAAAGGACCAGATAACTCTTGCTGTGGGCCAAATCTCAAGACAGAAGGCAAAACAAATGCAACCACACCCAAAGTATAAACATTAGAGATTAGGTATGGTTTATCTTGAGAAGCCAGGAATTACCATCCCAACCCCCTACAGAAAGTCACCGATCCATAAGAATGCTCACTTGTTGCATGACTTGCTTCCCCATTTGTCCTTGATTTGGTCAATTTTACCATAGTTCTGTCCCACCTCATGCCCGTCTGCCTTGTGAGTCTTCAGTTTTCCCCATCATGGTTTTACTCTATAAAAGTCACTAGAAAAGACAAGAGTCTTTGGCAACCCACTTGGGACCCCTTCTGTCTCTCTCTGATAGAAGCTTTCTTTTTCTCAATAAATATTTCTGTTCTTAACCTCCATTGTTCCTAAAACTCATTCTTCGACTTTAGAGAACACAAACTCGTACTGGACATATAGTAGGTCAGGGGTTTCATTCCCCTATATCACCAGGGCCTTTGCACTGTCACCTTCTTATGTTTATTTTAAAACAGTCTCCAATTTGCCTGGGCTGGGCTGCAACTTGTGATTCTTCTGCATCAGCCTCTGGAGTAGCTGGCATTATGGGCCTGCACATTGAGCCTGGCTAAGTAAAATCTCTTTAACAAACAAAATATCTGCACAGTCACAAGAAAAAATAAAGTCCAACCCTTTGACGCAGGGACAGAAACCTAGGAGGAAGTCAGTGGTCTTTCTAAAGTGAGGAGATAGAACTTGGAGTTCAGGGAGACCAAAGTGGTTCATGTTTGCAATTTAGAGACCACCTGAAAGCAGTAGTGGAATAACAGCTGAAGCTTACATAGGGGCAGAAATAGTTCTATTTCCATCAGCCAGGAAAGAAATATGTATAAGTCACAAAGCATCAGACAGATTATTCAGAAAGATTGACTCAATAAAGAAGAAAGATTACCTGTAGACTAAACACTGTTCAGTTCTACTCAACAAAGTTTAAAAGCAAGATCTAAAATAGGTCAACCTACTCACAAGTAACTAAATTATGTCCCAGAATGAAGGTTAAGACTATTTATAGAAACACAAAAATACAGAGAATCCACAAATTAAAATTCACAATATTTGCTCTCCCCAAAGAACATGAACATGCACAGAAGCATGAAAATATAACCTATAATCGAGTGGGAGAAAAGTCAACCAATTAAAACAAATCCCCCAAATGTGATTAGAATAACAGACAGGGGAACAATTCATAATTGTTAATATAGTTGAGTTCCCTACATTCAACAAGCTAGAGAAAGATTGGTTATGGCAATTAGAGAGAAGAAAAATACTAACAATCAATACTGAACTTACAGAATTTTTCAAATTTGAAAACTACATATCCATAAACCTAGGAAGTTCAACAATATTTAAACAAAAAAAGCACGATGAAAATAATAGCAAGGCATATCACAATCAAATTCAGTAAAACCAAGGTTACAGGGAAAAACCTGAAAAACAGCTAGAGAATACCAAGACATTACATACAGAGGAATAAAGCTAAGATTAAGAATTACAGAAGATTGCCCATCACAAGTAATGTGGACAGTAATATCATAAAAGTAGTAAAAGAAAGAGTGTATCAGAGCCCGGTGTGGCGGCACATGCCTATAATTCAATACTCTAGGAGGCTGAGGCAAGAAGATGTGAGTTCAAGACCAGTCTGGGTTACATAAAAGTTCAAGGCCAGCCTGAACTACAAAGTGAGATCCTGCCTCAGGGCAGTGGGGTGGGGTAAGAGTCTGTCAACTACACTTTTATCTTACAAAATATTTGCAAAAGGTAGGCAAAAACCTTTTACAGAGTTAAAAGAATTCATTGCTATGTGAGCTAAAATAAACCTTCTCTTTCTGTTAAGAAAACAAAGAATTCATCACTAGCAGGACTGCACTACAAGAATTCTTAAAGGTAGCCTTAGAGACAGAAGAAAAATGACACCAGGTGGGAATTTGTTCTACACAAAAGTATAAAGAGCACTGGACACGCTAAGTACATGGAAAGTACAAAACACTTTATCTTGTATTATTTAGATCTTTTAAAAGTTGAGACATGACAAAATAAAATGGCAAAACAACACCCCAAAAGCTGAGAGGGAATAACTGCAAGAATATTGTTGTAATGGTCTTATATTTGAAGTGCAATAAATCACTTGAAAATGAATTATAAGTTAATAATATATATTATGATCTCTAAAGAAAATACCAAAAAGCAGAACAGTAAACTACAGCTAATGAGTCAGAGATAAAATTGAATCATAAACAATACTCCACTACCCCAAAAGAAGTGACTATATCAATATTAAAGTAATATTTAAAGAAAAAAATTTTAAAAGAAATGTAATACAATACAGATGAATCTCAAAAATCATTATGCTGAGTGAAAGAAACCAGACACAAAAGAGCAGGAGGGCCTGTTTATAGGAGTTTCTAGAAGAAAGAAAGATAATCTACGAAGGAAAAAACTTCCTGGGGAGACAAGAGGCAAAAACTGATTGGATAGGGACACAGAACCTCTTGGGGTGATGTTAATGTTCTACATTTTGGTAGGAATTTAGATTATGTAGGGCCAAGCATTTGTTAAAACTCAGAAAATGGACATGTAAGATGTGCTCATTCATTTAAGAAAAATACTTCTAAATAAATATTCAACTCATTCATGGATTGTGGGGGAGAGAACCAGGCACTGGGAGGTGATCCCAGCCTGGAAACCAGTGCCACATGCGGGCTGCTGCCCAAGGGGGGACAGCCACACCCAAGCCTCTCTGTGAGTCAGTGCCATTCCTGAATTATGGAGGATGAGAACCAGACCTCACCAAGAAGCGATCCCAGCAGGGAAACCCTATCATTTTCATTGTTTTGTTGGGTTGGGTTTTATTCTCTTTTGTTTTGTTTGATTACATTAAATCTGATGGCATGAGCAGCTATTTGAAAGACAGTAAGACATATTATGGTAGCCATTTTGGATTTACTATTGGCTTGTTTTGAAGTCCTTTATTGCATTCATTGTTTTGTCTTTATTGTTTCTATCCTATTCTGTCCTGTTCTAATTTTACTATGTCCGAAGGTATCTGCAGCTATTCTGAAGACAACAAAAGGCATAATGGTAACTATTGTTGATTTTGTAAGGTCTTGAAGTCCTGTATCACTTATACTGGTTTATTTTGATTGGTTTTATTCTGTTTTATTTTCCTTGGTTTTATCCTCTTTAAAATAATAAATATTGAACTCAAATAATTATCTTAAGAGAAAGTATATTGATATCTGCCATTTACTATGAAATGTACTAAAAAGTAAGATAGATTGATGGACAGAAGGATAATACTGATCATGTAAGCATAGTAAAATGTTAATGACAGAATATAAATGGAAGTTATGTGGTACTATTCATTGTGAAATTATAACAATTCTGCTATATGCTTGAAAGTTTTTACAATGAAATGCTGAGGAGAGTAAATGATTTTTGGCAATACAATGAACTATTCCATGAGTATGAAATACAATTTTTTTTTGAGGCAGGGTCTTGCTATGTAGCCCAGGCTGACCTTGAACTCTTGGCAATCCCTCCTCAGCTTCCTGAGTTCTGGGATTACTGGTGTGTGCCACCACATCTGGCTTGAAAAATAATTTTTTATGAGTAATATAAAGATTTATAAGATACAAGTAAAAAGGTATAAGACATAAGTACAAGTAGGACCCAGAAAAGTACGAATGATATAAGTAATATAAATATTATATAGGATAATATAAAATAAATGGAGAAACATATGTTCTCATATATACATATCTATATACCTACACACATGTATATATGAGTCCTGGAATTAGTATCAGTAGTTACCTAGCAACAAGGAAAGATAGGTCTACATGTTTCTCTGGGATAGTCCTATATGATCATTCAAGATTCTAGGTAATTATTGTTTTATTTCTAAGGAACAAATATAATTGATCACCAAATTCTCATGGTTTTCATTTACTCATGACTGATTTCACTTTGTTAAGAAAATCAGGCAGTGATTTTTCTCAGCCCTTGTAAAACATACTTGTATTTTCCAAGCCTTCCTTCCCTGTCTTGCCTCAGAGATGCTCTAAATTATATCCAGCCCCACCATCTCAGAGATCTCACAGCAGTAGCAGTATTTGTCCTTTTATTTATTTATGGACTACTTTTCATGTATAAAAGTTGTGCTACATACAGTGCAAATCAGACAAGCTTAGTCAAACATTTATATTAAAAAGGAAACATAAGAAAAATATACTACAAAACAGGAAAATAACCGCAGTATATTATTAGTTCTTTAAAGATAGTAAATAGTTTAAAAAATAAAAGAAGAAGTCTACTATTAATCTAGACAAGGGTGTGTACATGTGGAGGGAGGGGTAAAAAGATCCAGTACGTCAAATGCTGCAAACACATAAAGGCCTTCACACTAGGAGAGGAATTAGAATTACAAACAGGTAACTTTATTTTTATATTTTTACTTAACATTTTTGAGGAGTTCTGCCACAAAGGGGACTTTCATAAATGGAATGATAGCCAAAGAATATGGACAGAAAAAAAGGACATAAACAGCAACATAAAGCACTTGGTAAAGAAAGAAAAGCACTGCGGGGAAAAAAAGCTTGGTGTGATTTAAGAGCTGAAATGTGAGGAGTAGTTTACAGTGAGACAAATAAAAGGAAATGGAGAGAGAGTAGACAAGGCACAAACCAAGAGAATAGCATTATAGATCGTGAAAAGAACTTTTATTCTAATTGGAATGGAAATCAACTAGATTTTAAAATGGGCAAATAACATAATATACTTTCCTTTTCTAATTAGCATAAAATAATTTCAAGTCTCTGTTCAGATGTTTACAATGGTTCTCCACCCCTTCTAAGTAACTTACCTCACCCTTCTCTCCACATTCATGGTTTCCCTATATGGTTCTAAACTCTCCTTTTCTACTTCCTCTTTCCATTAATTTCTTAACTGGGTTTTATTTCTGCCTGTAGCACTCTAATTTAAACACTGCTTTTACCAAGATCACAATGCCTCTCCTGTGACAAATTCAGTGTAACTTTTTAGCCTTCAATTTGCCATCTCTCTTCCTGAAGTACTGTTTTTCCTTATGAATCAAACCAGTCTCCTAATTTTCCTAACTTTGCCTGTTCTTTTAGTTTCAGAATTCGCCTGATGAACTCTTAAAAGAATTTCACATGAAGCCCTACATGTCTGACCTCCAGTATCCCTTAAATATGTTCTTTTTTTATTATTCTCCAGTAACTTAGTTAAGGTTGTAATAACTTTTGTGTAGATTAGTGTAATACCCTTTAAAAACTGCTGTTGTAAGATGGCATAGGTTAACTGTAGATATACTATTCTATAAATAACCAAAACTAGGAAAAAAGATGTAAAGCAATAGCTTTAAGACATTAGAAACAGGTAAGGAAGAATATGGATCCCTGAGAGAAAAAAAAACAAATGCTGATTCCTATGATTGCCTGAGATTACTCCCTTGAGAAATTTTCAGCTGCAGCTAAAGAAGAGGGAACCACGGCAGAGTTCAGCAGATTCCCTGAGTTCCGAGAACAGAGCTGGGATCCTTGGGAGACCAGGGGAAGTAGAAAATATCAGAAATCTGCAGAGGGTAACCTTATTAGTGGAGTGGTGATCTGAATGAATGTGTAAGAAAGCTACTGAAGGTACGAAAAGAATGCTAAAAGAATTTCAGGGAATAAATAAGATTTCAGGGAATACATATAAGACATGAAACAGCATCTATTCCCATCAGTCACTGTGGAAAACTTTGTAATTGCTGGTGTAATGGGTAGAGTAGACAAAAGGATCTTATTCTTATTGTGTAAAAGAATTAGTATTAGTCTAAACCTGGCTCTAATCTCATCTCATGAATATTAAAGATTCACAATGTCTGTTACTCAACCACAAATTGCAGTCATACAAAGGAATATGATCCATAATGAGGAGAAAACGTAATTAATAAAATGGACCCAAAACTGATACAAATGTGTCCCCTGAAGGCCTCATGTAATTTGGATGGGGCTGAGTCTGGTGTTTGTGACTGGTTTGTTATCTAGCACTGGGATTGGCGATGTGATTGTTGCACTCCCCCTCCAGGCGTGGAGCCAACATACAGTGTAAGGAAGGCGTATCCTTCTCTCTCGCTCGCTGGGTTTGCATGCCTTGCTGTTTGGCGGCCACCAAGAATGGCTGCCCCACCATGCCATGCTGCCTTGGAGCCAACTGAGTATGGACGGAAACCCCCAAGAACTGTAAGAAATAAACCTTTCCTTTCCTAATTTTGAGCGTCAGGTACTCTATCTCAGCAATGAGTGAAAAGTAACTAAGACAAAATGTTACAATAGGCCAAAGACATTAGCAAAGATTTTGGTACAGTATGCCATGTGATCCAAAAGTTAAGCACACATATGGCACATATAAAAACAAGATTGAACTTCCAGAGATGATAGAAAACAAAATATCTAAGACAAGGAATACATTGGATGTGATTAATAGATTAGGATGTCAGAAAAAGACTGTCATTTGTTAAAGCTAGAGCAATACAAGCCGGGCATGGTGGTGCATGCCTTTAATCCCAGCACTCGGGAAGCTGAGGTAGGTGGAGCGTTGTGAGTTTGAGGCTGGCTTGAGCTACAACGTGAGCACAAGGCTGCCCTGAGCTACATAGTGCAACCCTGCCTCAAAAAACTAGCACCAGGAGTTTGGGTCAATGGCTTAAATGCTAGTCTGACAGGCATGAAGTTGTGAGTTCAATCCCCGGTGCCGGAAAAAAAAAAAAAAAAAAAAAAAAAGAGCAATACAATCTATCTAGAATGGAACACACACACAAAAAGAACATATAAAGAAAAGTGAAAAGAGCATCTCTGAGGTGCAAGTCAGCAAGTGAAATTTTCCTCAAAGGAGGGAAGGGGTAGGAAGCACAGAAAAATATTTTAACAAATAATACCTATAATTTTCAAATCTGACAAAAATTATAAACCGACAGATCCAAGAAACTCAATGAATCCCAAAGAAAGGAAACAAAACCATGCCAAGGCATTTCATAATCATATTGCTCAAAACCAGTGATAAAGACAAGTCTTATGTCACATACAGAGAAACAAAGTCATGTTACACACAGAGAAACAAAGATAAGGACAAAATTTCTGTCAGAAACAATGCAAACAAGAAGAGAGGGAGACAATATCTTTAGTACACTGAAAGACAAAACTGCCAACCTGGAACTCGACTCCCACAGAAAACACCTTTTAAAAATTAAAGTGAAATAATATGTTAAAGTATAAAGAATCCAACACTTTTATTGCAAGAAATGTTAAAAGAAGTCATTCAGTGCAAGGTAGCATCATATTACATGTCAGTAACATGTAAATACAGGTCTTAACAAAGACATTAGGAGTATAAGAAATAGCAACTAAATGGATTAACACAAAAAAAATTTTTTAAATTTACATGTCTTTAAAAGAGCTCTGCTGCTGCCAAGAGGAAATAAGCACACGTTGACCTGTGTTTCCCATTAAACATAGCTACAAAGACCAGGATATGCCAGGTGCAGTGGTGCACATCTGTGATCCCAACACTATGGGAGGCTGAGACAGGAAGATCCCAACTATGAACCTGCCTTGGATAACTTTGCAACTTAGTGAGGTTCTTTTTCTAAAAAAAGAAAAGTGCTCAGTTTAGGAGCGTGCGCACATGCACATGCACATACACACACCCAAATAAATAACTAAAAAGTAAAAAAATAAAACAGGAGAGAAAAAAGTGAGAAACAAAAAGGGAAGGAGGAAAGGGAGAGAGAAGAAAGGAAGGACAGACAGATGGACAGACACGCATGGCAGGGGATGCAGCTCAGTGGAAAAGCCCTGGGTTCAATTCCTAGTACTGTAAAAACAAACAAACAAAATAACCAACCAATTCAGCCCCCTCCCCCCAACAAAAACCCTCCAAATTCAAACAAACAAAAAACAGGACAAAATGTATAAAGTAGCTATTTGAGAACTCTGAAAAGCACAAAGCTGCCACACTGGGGAAGAAGACAGAAACTGAAATACAGCAAAGCAGTGATGATGTACCAATGTCCCTGGGGTTCAGGATTCAAACACAGCAAACTCCAGAAGCAGGTACCAGGTTGAAAACACAGAGAGCTCCAGGGGCAGCACTCTTGTTCCAGCCTGAACAACAGGGAGTGAAAAGCCTAAGGCTTAGACAGAAAGCAAAACCTCCCAATATTTTTCTTTAATCTATCTTTTCCTTGGTCATATATGATCCCAGGATGGTGAGAGGAGCAGCTGAAAATGGGAACCCACATGAGACAAAACCAGGGTGAGGAGGCCTCCTTTCTGTTAGGCGGAGTCATGGTACCAAGAGGGCAGGGCCACCCCTGTTGCTGTTCCTAACTTCTGGTCACATGGATCCAAGAATACAAGCAGAGACAAATAACTTAAGTCTCAGTTTTCTGTCTAGATGATGAAAGAGAGGAGTCCCAGAGAGCTGGAGAACACCATGAGATAGAGAGACCAACATCCAAGAAAGTGAGCCCATGAGGCTGTTTATGATTTCTTCTGCATACCCTGCAAACATGCACGCATGTATCTGATCTATCCAACATAACAAAGGCTCTGGTAACTGAACTAACAGACTACTCCCCAGATCTCAGATTAGTCAGGGTGCACATGCCAAGTACATCCAAACAGACTAACAAGCTTTGAAAAATGAACTGACACTGAAACCATGAACCAAGAAGGCATTATAGGGTCACCTTAATCCACTAATTGTCCCTGTTGGGCTCAAGCTTGTGATCTTTCAGCCTCAGCCTCCCAGTGTGCTGGGATAACAGGCATGCACCATCATGCCCAGCTCATAAAAATTTTTATTGGAAATAAAATTATGGCCATGTTTACTACTGCTTTGTTTTATAGTTGTTAGAGTTGAGAAGTTGTAACACACACCTGAAGGCTTGCAAAGCCTAAAATATTCACCATGCCATCATTTAGAGAAAACATTTGCTGACCCTTGTTTCACAGTTTCCCTTTGTACTCAGAATACCTCTGTGCTGTTTGTTAGAATCGACGTGTAGGAGCCTTTATGACTGGCTCTGCTTAGCCATTCCAAGGCTTCGTGGTTGCCAGCCTTTGTCAGGTGTTTTGAACATCGGCCATCCCTGTTAACCCATATCCAGCACCCTGAGCTTCATGTGTTCGCTGTAGTCCTGGGTCTTGGTGACTCTCTGATTGCCTTTGAATTAGCTAACTACTTCTTTCTCTCTGCATATCACATTTTCTAGAAATCACTTCCTTGGCTTCCCAAGACTGATTTATGCCCTCATATGTATTTGCTATAGTTTAGATCAAGAACGTCCCTCAAAGGCTGCATACCCTCATGACATTTGTAAGGTGACTGGATCATGGGGGTAGCACAGTTGACTGTTAGGAGGCAGAGTACCAGGGTGTGACCTGGAAGGGTGTATCACCCTTGCACAGTTCCTCTCTTCTCTCTCTGTTTCCTGGCTGCCTTAACATGACCTCTTTTTCTACCAGACTCCTCCCATCATGCTTTTTCTACCTTGGAGCTGGCCTACTATGGACTGAACCATGAGCCAAAGCAGTAGTGAAGTAGCCAGTGTCACTGGCTTCTCCTTCTTTAAATTGTGGGTGGCCAGTATTTTATCCCAGAGATGACCAAGTAACTAAGGAAGTATTCTTACAGTAGCCTCTTTACTTGCCACCTTTTCCTCTAGATTTTACCCTCCTTAAGAGGAGGACTCTGTTGGCTGGGGAGAAGCAGCAAGGAAGCTGTGCAGCCTCCTTGGGTGCTGGTGGAGGCCCTGTCAGCTGGTGAGAAGTGGCAAGGAAGACATGCAGCCTCCCTGTGTGCTGGTGTGGGCCCTGCTGGCTGGGGAAAAGAAGGAAGGAAGCCAAGCAGCCTCCCTGTATGCTGGAAGAGACCCCGTTGGCTAGGGAGAAATAGTGAAGAAGCTGCCTCTACCCCTCACTCCTCCACCCCTTGTAAGCAGCCAGAGGCGACAAAGGCTGAGATAATAATTACCAAAGTAACTGAAATAGGGAAGTAACTGGACATTTATGTTGTTTGATTGACTTTGCAGGCCTGGGGCCAGCAGTCTGGGTAACTATTTAGAGGATAACAACATGTAATACAGTAATGATTGTGGATTTTGTACTATTCTATTACAGTTTTGTTTTGTTTTACTTTACTGTTCTGTTTTACTCCCTTTAAAATAAGAAGAAAAAAAAGAGGACTATGTCTTAATGATTATCATATGATACTGCTTAAAAATAGATGGCATACAATAGATAATAAAAAGCATTAGATAAATAAGCAAAATAGGCCAGGGATTTAGCTCAGTGGTTTAACTGCCTGCCTGGTAGGCACAAGGTCGCAAGTTCAATCCCTGATACCGGAAAAACAAAAAAAAAAAAAACGAAGGTTTCTGATAAATAAGCAAAATAAATGTTATCAAGTCTTAGGCTTTTCTTGAGCATAAGCTAGGATTCAACAAAAATATTTCATTAAAAATTACTTAAAATTAAACCTGTTCATGGTCAGACGCGCCCTTATTTAAGCTCCACAGGATGACATATGTTTCTGTTTTATTGATTGCTGCACTCCTGGTACACAGGACAATGTAAGAAAATAATGGGAATTATTGCCAGATAAATGAATCATTAAATTAGATGTTCTCAATATCCCAGCTAAGTGCTTAAGGGACCTTTTTCAGATTCTATCAAAGTTCATTCTCTGGTTCCTATTAAGAATCATTCTTCACTATACATGGAGGTACATGCTTGTAATCCTAGATTCTCAGAAGGCTGAAACAGGAAGATCAGAAATTCAAGACGAGGCTGGGCAATTTAGTGAGAATTGTCTCATTAAATTAATGAATGAATAAGCAAACAACTATAAATAAGTGAAGCAGGTATCTAGCTCAGTGGTAGAGCACTTACTTAGCATGTGTGAGGCACTAGGTTCACACCCCAGTATAAAAAATAAGAATTATTCCTAATAGCATATTAATGTAACATGGCATAAAAGGTTCAAGTAACTATTTAATACAATTTAAATAAGTATCATTAATTTTCTTTCTTACACTATACAATTTTGCATAAAAATCTCTGGTATTCTGAAGACTGAATCACTTTGTACATTTGTCACATTTTCCTAGGAAAGGGTAACACTTCTCTTCTAGTAGAAAGAAAAACCAAAATTAAATTTCTTCCTGGCTCTATTAAGCCACGTATTAGTTCCTTAAGAGGGCCAGTCTACAATTTACAAGTATGTTAAAACAAAATAAGACATTAACATGTCTATACATACTTTCAGTTGCCAAGAAGGACGCATCTAGTGTTAACTCATCCAGCGGAATCACAAGTTGACCTCCTATCTCCCACTTCTTTCGATCAGATGGAATTGATTTTTCCTTTTCATTATCTTTGGTGTCTTCAGGAACAATCACTTCACAAGTATCAGACTGATGCTGCTTTCCTTTTTCATCTTCTTGAGCTTTAAGATTTTCATTTAACCTACGCAGTATTTCTCGCTTACTCTGAAACAGTTATGCTATATTTTAATATCTGCATGATTAAGTTAAATGACTGACAGAGAAACTTTGAAAACTACACTTACTGAAATAGCACTGTTGGTTTTTGGCATTTCTTCTGAAGTTTCCTGGGAATCAATTAAACTTTTGTCCTAAAACACAGATAGTTACAGAGTAAGAAACAATGTTATTTTAAAAGTCTACATTTGTGATTCCTTTGACAGAACATATATTGAAAGTTTACCTTAAAAATACTAGTATTTCTGCTACTTTTGTTTGTACATCAAATTGCTTGCTGTGAACTTTTTTATTCCTGTAAATTGTTAACACAGCTTTCTTCATTACTAGTAATGATAAACATTTAAATATTATCATTTAATAGACAATATACAGAAGGGCCAATTCTCAATTATTTTTCATATATTTGGAATATTGCTCACATGTTTAACTATATCCTTCTCTTCTTTGGCATTTAATTTTTGGTAATTCAAAGTCAATGGGGAAAAAAACTAATTCAAAATGGGCTGTGTTATTCTGAAACAGTCGTTATGTTTATATATATATATATTTTTCATTTCTTATTAAGCCATAGTATTAAACATTTAAGCCATAGCATCAAACATAATTGAGGACTGGCTTTTTTCTCTTTTTAAAGATGATAATAAGAATGAGTTCTGTGTAATTTGTTGTATTAACAATACATATTTTGTTTTCTAATTAGTGTAGAAGCAGTCTAGACCACCTAGAATTTAAAAATGCTTGAAAAGGAGAAATTAGTTGTTATGAAAACTATGAAAACCAAAGGTATCTTCAAGACTCGTAGTAACTAATGTTCAAAGCTGTAAATAAGCAATAATACAATAAGAAAAAACTGAGTTACATGGATTACCTCAAGTTTTAATATTTGAAAACAGGTATAATGGTCAATTGTAAAATAATACATGTAAATGAGATAAGGAACATTTTACCCAGTAAAGTGGCCAGGAATTATCAGTCGCTACAACCAGAAGGATGAACAGCTACTTGAGATGTAAGACTGGGTACCAGGAAGGAAACCACACAGTGGTATCTAAAGTTGAAGTGAACAATGTAGCACGTGCAAGTCGTTATGAGAAAGAAAAAGAGACAAAACTTGAAGAACAATAGTTATATGAAGTTCTGGAGCATGACCAAGAAACAGATTTTCCTACTGGGTCTTATTTTCGAGATAAATACAAAAAGGCTGTAAAGATTAGTGCAACAATCACTAACTTCTGTAGTTTGTGAAAACTTAATGAAGTTAAACAAATAAAAGGCATTAACATAATCAACAGGAAAAGAGAAAAAGGGGTTAATTTTTTGTATGATTCAATACACTATTTTCCTTCACTTCTTTTGAAATCTAACTAGAAATTCCACATCATAAGCCCATCTGTCTGAACCCCAGAACTCTTACCAGTATCACACTTCAGAAACCTGGCAAGATACTTCTAAGTTTAAACTTTTACTTGTCCATGTTTCTCTGTTTTACAACCTATATGGCATACAGAGATTCAAAAGCAGAAGGCAGTAATTGATGAATTAAGTGCAGTTCCACTGAATCCTCTACCATTTACTGTGTCACAAAATTTCAAGTAAAAGTAAACATGTTGGACTCAAGTACAAGAGTTACTTAAGTACCAAAGAACTGGAGGAGGTTACTGGAGACTGAACCCAGGGCCTTTACACTGAGCTACATCCCTGGTCTTTTTTATTTTTTATTTTGAGTCAGGGTCTCACTAAATTGCTCAGGCTGGGCTTGAACTTGCAATCTTCCTGTCTCAGTATCACACAGTGCTGGGATTACAGATAAGTACCAACAGGCCTAGTGAGAAATAATATTTTTATTTTTTGTCTCACCGGGGATTGAACTCACAACCTTGCACCTGCCAGACAGGTGCTTAAGCCATTAAGCCAAACTCCCAGCCCTAGTTTTTTGAGGCAGCATCGCACTATGTAGCTCAGGCTGGCCTTGCGCTCGCATTGTAGCCCAAGCCAGCCTCCAACTCACAATGCTCCTCCTACCTCAGCCTCCTGAGTGCTGGAATTAAAGGCATGCACCACCACACCTGGCAGAAATAATATTTTTAAATGTAAAGATTTACTAATGATGAGGATTTAGTATAAAAATGTTTGTTGCTTTATTTTCAGTATACTTCTATGTTTTATTCATTTAATATTCTTTTAAGGTAGAAAAGAATCATTTTAATACACAGTCCTCTCTAAGTATCTCGAAGAATGGGTTCCAGAACATTCCCACTCCTGCAAAGACCAAAATCCACAGAAGCTCAAGTCTTGTATAAAATGGCACATTATTTGCATAGAATCTATGCACATCTTCTATATACTGACTATAAGTAATCCTTAGATTGCTTATAACATCTAGTGCAATGTAAATAGTCATTATACTATACTTTTTGGGGAATAATGACAAGAATAAAAGTCTATGTTCAGTACAGATGTGATCATGGTAGGCCTAAGCACATAGTACACATCATCAACAATATTACTTCTTTCTTCAAATATTTTTGACACTGCAGATGTGGAACTCTCAGAAACAGAGGGCTGATTATATAAACACCTACCATGTAGTCTTGGACACAAAATTTGAGCAGAGTGGCTCAGATTCTGAGTAAATCGAACAATGTTAAGAAGTAATTTTTCCCCTGGCAATGCCAAAGGAAACATTAGAAATTAATGCAATTTTGTTAAATTTACTTTTGTACAACCTTTAACTTTGAAGACTTCTAAATGTTAGAACACTTACCATACCAACTTCTTTCAAAGCTGACGTTACAGAAATAACAGATCTCATCTGTTGCTTTGATGGGGAGCCACCTGTTTCATGGTGTCCCAAAGGCGGAGAAGCATCAGAAATCTTTACTCCTTTAGCCACCAACTATAAAAAAGAATTTGTTTTTATATTTGGAATTTTATATTTGCATGAAGAAATAAAAAGCTACAAGTTCACTTTATGTCCTCTATATACAAGTAGTTTTATCATTTCTCAATTAGTTACTGAGCAAGGCATTGCAGTAAGTGTTGGGGATAAAACAGTGAATACATACACACAAAAAACCCTTTGGTTTCATATGTGAACATAATCATGAGTCTTGTAGTCCTAAATAACTCACTTTCATTGCATTATCATTTTTTTTTTTTTTTTTTTTTTGTATTGGGGATGGAACTCACAACCTCGCGCTTGCCAGGCAGGCGCTTGCTCCACTGAGCTAAATCCCCAGCCCTATTTTTTGAGACAGGGTCTCACTCTGCAGTTCAGGATGTCCTTGAACTCACTTTGTAGCCCAGGTTGATCTCAAACTCTCAATGATCCTCCTGCCTCAGCCTCCCTACTGCTGGAATTAGAGGCGTGCGCCACCACACCTGGCTTCAATGTCTAAAGGGTAGTCTTCTAAAATATTCACTTTCAGTCCTCTCATTTTAATTTTAATCAATTATAGCATTTAGTGAGAAGAGAAATGTTAATTAACCTAACACTTCAAACAAACAAAACTCAACCCAATCTATAATTCCTGCAAGTTCTAGCAAAACCTTAAAATAGGAATATAAATCACCCAACATAAGAGCCTTTATTATAAAAAATATCAACATAAATGAGGATGGAAAGAATAAAAGGTACAGATAATAAGATTTGCTTCACTGAAAATATATTATATTCATATATATGCTTTTAACTCTTCAATTTTAATATAAGGAAGTGGTATTTATAAGTATGCTAATAGTAACACAGCAAGAGTCAGGAAGTAGGGTGATTTTTTTGAAAGGGAAAGGAAGTTAAGAGATGGAGGGAGGATGGCAGGAGGTGAGAGAAAGGGGATGAAAAAAGAATTGAAATCATGCGCCAACTTCCCAATAAAATTAATCATTATGTAATGTAAACATATACTAATAAAAACTAAAAACTGAAAAAAAAAGAAATGAGAGTTTCTGAGGAATATACATTACAAACATAATATTTATTTAGCATCTCCTAAGAATAAAGTAGTAATGCAGGTGTATTACTTAGGCATTTAGCCTTTATTTCTGCACCAACAGTTATTTTGCTTAAAATAAGATAGGAACATTGGTTTAACCCTACAACTTAAATTTATTGAAAAAGTATACTGATGTTTAAGATGTAACTATTAAAAACTCCTTAAAATTTCTAGAGCTTACACAAATATTCCAAAAATTATGTTGAAATATTTTGATATTCTTATCATCCTTTTACTATCAAGTATACACCCAAAAGATTCATAAATTCTGAAGAAATAAAAATAAATTCTAAAGTTCAATAGCATCCATTTTTAGAATCTGTTAAAGTAATTATTTCTAAAACTAGAAGTTATTTATAAAAATATCTGGCAGACATTTATAATAGGAACATTAATGAAACTCAGTAATGCATTGTTCTGAAATGAGTAGCATTTATGGAACTAAATTTATTATGCTATCTTGTTAAAGAAATAATTTCTCCAATTTTTATGAGAAAATTCATAATATTTAATAAAAATTAATTTACCAACAAACTAAAATACATATCAAGTGCCTATTAATGTCAAACACATTTCTGGATGTCAAATATCCAAAGTCAGACTCAAAATTTCTTCTCAAAGGATTATAGACTTGATAAGTAAGGGGAAGACATAAATTCATCATTATATTAAAGAAAAATAAAAGAAATGTATGTTAAATGAAGTGAACATACAAGTAAAATGAAACAATACAAAAACCAGAGGAATGACTGGGGAAAACAAGGAGGGGGACCAGTAAGAACGGCCTTCACAGAGTAGTCAGTGTTTCTGTAAAATACAGTGGTACTTTAGTTCACAAATCCTTTGGTGAACTACACACAGTGTGGTTCTCAAATAGTGTTTGGCAAAATTTTATTTTTGTTTGTGAACTCTGATCAGGTAACAAACACCAGCACGGCCATCTTTCCCACACAAACACAAAAGTGGCCATCTTTTTCAGAATCATGGAAAAAATTAAGTTTGTAAACTGAGGTATTACTGTATACTGGAAGCAGGACACTTTTACATTCAAATTGCAAAATTATCGAATACTATTCTATATTTCATTATTTAATATCTTCTATGAACTTCAAACTTTCCTCTCTCTGAAATGGAATGTTGTACTCACTGTCTCCTTAAATGAAAGATTTTGCATTAAGCATGCAGCAGTGGATCAAATAAATGGCAGCAATTATTACTTATTTAGTTTGTGTTAGAAAAGGTTATTTAGACTGAACAACAAAAACCTGGTTTTAGCCTCTGAAGAAATAAACCTAACTTGGAAAAAACAAATTTCTGATTTCTAGAGTACAAAATAAAAAAAAACCTCCCATCAGTTCTTGATCAGATATAAAACTTAGGTGTTATATAAGGAGGTTTGGGACATGGAAGTTGACAAGAAACAGAAACGTAAAAGTCAAATTCCTTACAAATTCAAAGAAATTTTTAAAAATTAAAAAAATTTTCAAAAAGTAATTCAGTTGTATGAATAATTAAATGAGAGATAATATGGATTTAAGAATTTCACTAGAGTAAGAACAGCACTGACTTTCCTTTTCAATCTATAGTTTATTTATGCGAATAAATATTATTTTAAAAGTTATTTCTAAAACTATTGGGCAGATACCTATAATAGGAACACTGAAGAAGCTCTTAATAAAAGAAACTGCCACCATACACCTACTCTAACTAACTATACTTCATTTTGCTATACTCTTAGAAATCCTTTCAGCCTAATGATGTACAAGGCTAGAATCAATAAGACCCTCCCAGCACTCAACCTGTTTGTGAGCAGAGGCACTGGTCTCAGCAGGAACACAGCTCAGCACTGAGGAGGCTGTCATCACAAACACAGGATGTCATAAGAGAGATAAGACAGGACAAGGAATCTTGCAGGTCCCCAGACATCTGGAGACACCTGAAAATTTACACTAGACACCTCAAGACTTTGTCCACTGAGGTGCAAGACTGCCTGGGAACTTTGACCACTGATATTTAGTAATATCTTCTCGCCTAATGTCCCTTGCCTTCTTTCAATCCTACAAAAAAGGCCTGTCTCTCTCTGTTCCTTACAGACAGCCTTACTGCCCTGTCTGCCTGCATCCAGGTATTAAATAGTATGTCTTGCTGCTTTCACAAAAGCCTATCAAGTGGTCTCTGCCTTGTCTCTCATTCTTTGCAGGATGTGATTTAGTGGCAGAGCACTTGAGCGTGAGCAAAGCCCTGGGTTTGAGCCATAGAACAGGAAAATCTTTTCCCTTTCCACATGCATACAGAATTTTTTTGTTTGTTTGTTTTGTTTTGTTTTTTTGGTACTCACGACCTCATGTTTGCCAGGCAGGACCTGTGCCACTGAGCTATATCCTGTCCTGCGTACAGAATTCTTATACAACTTACATAAGGCACTGGCACAACTTTCTGAAACCAAAGGCATATTAGCCTAGGAAAAAATTCTGAAAACCTTAGTAGATTTTGTTTTTAAAGAATGGTAAAAGTTGGAGAGGATTAAAAATGGGCAGTAGAGAATGGCAGCAAAGTACAGTTTCTATGAGACCTCAAATTGAGACATCTGGAAAACCAAAGTAGATCTTTGGGAATCAAGAGGGAGCTGAAGAAAAACTACAGAAGTTGTAGAAACACAACGCAACATAAAGAAAAGAACAAAGCAATCTGGAAAGCTGACCTGGGTTCACTCTGAGGAGGACTTGTCTCTGCTGACACGTGAGTATGGAAACAAAATAGAGTTTAACAATGTAAGACTATCTCTTCCCCCATAGTTGTTGTATTCCAATATTGCAAACCCAGGAAAGAAATCATTCGCAAATACAGAAGAATTTTTGAGACTCATTCCTTTTTATGTTTTTAATGATATTCTGGACTTCCTCCAAGATGGCTGCCCAGATGACACCGTGACAGGGAGGCTCCCTGAATATACCATCAAAATGCTGGAATATAAACTAATATAATAACAGAGAGAAGGAAAAAAGAGGGAGATGGGTCCTCTGGACCCAAGAAGAATCTAAAATGAGAACTGTAGCCCACGGAAAGAGTAAAAGAATGAAATAAACAAAGGCG
>RJWM01018468.1:0-24763 GCA_004363535.1 Dasyprocta punctata
GTTGCATGGTGTTGGGCGTGGATGGGGCACAGGGCTGGAAATCTTGTTGCTGACCTGAGTTTGTTTTTTGTAGATGATTTAAACTATCTAGGCTTATCTCCAGATACTATGCCTGTCAACTTGATTGCGGGACTAGGAAGGAGGCGGTGGAGACTCGGGGAGGGGCTGGTCCGTGGGCACCGAGCTCTGCTGGGATCGGAGCGAGAGGTGCTGTGACCTGTTGCACAGCTGGTGACTGGGGAGTGTGACCTCAGAGAGCTCTAAGGCAGGGCTCTGCACGACCTCACGATGAGGAAACGATAATTGTGTGAGGAGCTGGATGTGTTTACCCTGACTTAAACATTAGACAACGAGCAAATACATCGAGGGTTACACAGTGCCCGTGAACACGTGCGACCGCTGTGTCTTTCCGTGTCAGTTGAAATACATCTCAGTGAAACAAAAGTTAAAAATCGTAGTGAAACTGTCATTGGCTGGGGAGCCTGGAGCTCGGATTCCAGGCTGAGCGTGCGGAAGTGACCTGCTCTTGGCCCCTGGGTTTGTCACCTGGCGTGGAAGGGTCGGATTCGGCTGTTGGGTCTGACTCCCAGTTTGTGGGGGAGAATCCAGCGAGGTCATTGATGTGGGTTTTGAAAAAGCATGTGCCACACAGGTGTGTGACGGTGGTGGCGGCAGAATGACAGATTCCGCATCTTACTTCATTGCGTTTTTAGTCATGTCATCGTCTCATCTGCACAGTGGGCTCTCTCCGCGGGCTCGGGGCGCTGAGCGCCGAGGGCTGGTATGGGTGGGGAGGGAGCCACGGTGGTGGAACCCTGATTGTGCGTGGCCACCAGAGGCTGGGTACATTTTAGTCCAGGTTTTGTTCCTCTTGATGACCTCTGGCCGTGACCCCTGTCAGGTTCAGGTTGCTGCAGCGCAGAGCTTCCTTTTCCTTTCTATGACGTCCACTCTCCGTGTCCCACCTCATGAGCTCATGAGCAGCGTCTTTACCTTCTCTTTTTCTAGTCCTGGTGGTTAAGCCCAGGACCCAGGTCTTCGCACTAAGCTACTAAGCTACAATCCCAGTGTTGTTGTGTTTTTTTTTTTTTTTTTTTTTTTTTTAAAGAGACTCACTGATTTGCTAAGTTGCCCAGGCTGGGCTTGGATTTGGAATCCGCCTGCCTCAGCTTCCCAAGTGTGCTGGGATGACAGGTGTGTTACCACCTGCATATGTCTACATTCTTGACAGCCGAAGAGGCCACCCACTCATTTCCACAGTATGGTGGTTCAGACTTCTGGTTTGTCCTATCTCGTGCACCACGAGCTGGGGTGAAGTGGATGGCCAGAGAGGGTCCTCCATGGAGATGGGGTCCGACTGCAGAGGAAGCGGGGCCAGCAGGAACAGGCGATGTGGAGTCGGAGAGGCCATCAGATGTCCCAGGAGAGCGACGCCTCCCAGATCCTGACGTGCGGCTGGAGACGGTTTGAGCGTGACTCCGCTATCCCACGGTGGCGTCCCCGGTGGCCAGGGTTGGTTGCTGTGTGTTCTCGTCCACTCCTGGATGACCCCGTGGGTGCCGCAGGGACGGGGACCCCGGCCCTCCTGCTGCTGTTGCTTTCACCTTGGGAGCCTCCTAGGAAACGTCCAGGATGCATCTTGGAATTCCACTCCCTGGCATGGAAACAGTGATGAATCTGCTTCCCCTGACCAGTGCCTTGACTCCTTGCTGGCCAAAAAGTGACAGCTCTCCCTGAAAGGCCAGAGTAGCGGCTTCCGAGTTTATAGCCGAACTGGGCGTTAGCACTGAACACCATCACGTTTCCCTAACTCTACAACTGATGACCTGTCCTTCCCTCCTTCCCAAGCTTTCAAGCTGTTTGGAGAAACACAGTATTGGAGGCGACACTTACAGGGCAGGAATTCGGGCTGCTGAGCATGTATTTGGATATTGCTGGGAAACAAACCAAGAAGCCCCACACAACAAAACCGTGTGTCTGACTCCAGACGGTTTATGTGCCTCACTTACAGTGGGCGCAGAGAGGGGCGGCCCCTCCTGCCTCACGCTCTGCGGCTCTCGCTCCTCACAGAGCTGTCCTGGGATCCCACCGGTCCCAGCGCCAGGTGGCTCTGCTTTTGGTGTCGCTAAGTTACGAGGTGAAATCCGCTGTGGGAATCGGAAGACGTTACCGCGATGGACTTGGGTGGGCTGTGCAGGTGCTGTGTAATCTTTTGCAAACAGGTGGGGATAATTTGTGGCTGATAAAGGGGAGCATTGGCCAGGTCTGACGCCCCCTGATGTGAAACCCTGGCCCCAAAGGGCTTTTCCCGCTCTCCCATGTGAAGTCCCTGTGTCCTGAAGTCCCCTCATCCTTTCGATTCTGTGTTTCTGCCCCTCTTCAGGGGAATTGTCCCAGGCCACCTGCTGAAAGTGTGGTCACTGCTCTTTTTTTCTCTAATACAGGAAATTGTTTCATTGTTTTATTTGATTTATTTGTGCTTTATGCAGCCCTGGGGAGGGACCTACGCCTCCTGTGTACTAAGCAGGTGCTCTACCAGTGAGCCACTCCCTTGATTCGTTTACTGTGAGTTGCACTTTATTTAATGTGTTTGTGTGTTTTTTTTGAGACAGGGTCTTGCCATGCAGTTCAGACTGTTCTTAAACTCATTATGTAGCCCCGCTACCTCTATCTTGTAGTAGTTCTCCTGCCTCAGTCTCCCAAGTGTTGGGATTACAGGTGTGCACATAGCTTGCATATCTTGACAAATAATTATTGTCATACCTGACAGTCTGTGTGAGAGGAAGCAGCTGGGGACACTCACTTTCGAGAGAGAGGAACGGGCACACAGGGAGTCTCTTCCTGGGGTCCTATGGCTCGGGGTGGCTGAGCTCAATGCCAGACACTCAGGTGAGTGTCCAGGGGGACCTGGGCTGGAAACCAGGTGCCTGTGTACATCTCAGTGTGGCATCGCGACACCCAGCAAGCGCTGTGACACTGCCCTCCCGCCCCCGCAAGTGCTGTGGCTGCCGGCCCTCCCCACACCATCAGTGCATTTTACCTGGCCTGTCGGGGTGCAGATATTGCCTGACACGCACAATTCACAAGACTTTATTACTGTTATCTCCACCTCTGTTTGCTTAGTTCTTCTGTGGGCAGATAATGCCCGGTCCCTGACCTCACCTGCCACCTGGGTTATTGTGCCCCGCGCCACCGTGTGCTTATCTCACACCTGGCTCCCGCGCAGGCTCCCGGATCTCCTCACTTCACCCTTTCGGCTCAGACCTCCCCGCTGGCCCGAGAGGAACTTCTCAACTGGAGTGGCATTAGCAGATGCCCCCGCTGCTCAGGGGTGGCCGAGGTCACCTGGCCACCGTCTGGCTTCTTCCCGAGTCCACGGGGTGCTGCCTGCCCGAACTCGGCTTCCCAGTCCTCGCTGCGGCCCAGTGTGGCTGCCCCGGGATGAGGAGGGGGACAGTGTGGTGGTGGGAGCTGGGGACAGAGGTGGCCTTGGGGACACACAGGCAGACAGACAAAAAACACATGTTCACAAGCTCAGCAATGGAGCAAACACTGATATTTTATCGTAAAATACACATTTAAGTTCCAAGTTGTATTTTGTATGTTCTTATTCTCTCTCTCTTATTTGTTTATTTGGTGCTGTAGACGAAACCCAGGGGTGCCAGCCAGGCAGGTGTCCCCCACTGAGCTGCACCCCAGCCCTTGATTGCTTGTTAATCTTGCCTGTTGCCACCCTCTCCGATACACTTTCCAAACAAGATCGTCCCACCCCGTCAGGTCGTCGCCTTCTCTCCGCCCTCTCCAGGTGCCCTGCTGCACCCGGAGTGCTGGGGTGCTGCAGACCTGGCTGGCTTCACTGCGGGAGGAGGCCTTAGACACCGGGGCTCTTCTCTGCCCGCTGTGAGGGAGTTTGCTGGGGGCTGAGGTCCCATACTCTTGGAAGAAATGTAAATACCCGGTCTGCGCCAGTTTTCTGGGTCCGCACCTTTGTGTCTTTGGAGGTGTTTTTTTGCTGATTCTTTGCTTAATTTGTCTAACTTGAGGCAGATGCTAAATCGTACAGATTTGGGCTTGGCCTGTGGAAAGCCGCGCCCGGCAGCTTCACAGAGAGAGCGCGATAGTCGGTCCTGTCGGGGAGTCCTGTGTGGGCAGCAGGTCCTGTGCTGGGGCACCAGTCTGGGAACCTGGGACTTGCCTGAGAAGGAAACCGGCTGGGTGAAGGGAGTGTTACCCAGCTCTTGGGAGTCGAACTTTTGCTGTCAGTGGGTCCCGAACTGTTTTTTGTTTTCTTTAACTTTCAAACAAGTTCTCAAGTCCTTCTTCCTAGGATGTGGTGTTTTCCTTTTCACAGAAGGCATTAGGAATGTGATCACCTCACACTTTGCTTTCTCTGTTTGTTTTTCAGTGCTGGGTATTGAACCCAGGACCTTTGCACTGAGTTATAGCCCCACCCCTTTTCATACTTTAGAAATTTTTTATTTTGAGACAGGGTCTTGCCAAGTCATTACATTGACCAGGCTGGGCTTGAACTTGTGATCTTCCTGCCTGCGTCTCCCAAGGGCTGGAATTCCAGAGTAGAGTTAGGTGTGTCGCGCCATGCTTGGCTCCCCAGACTTCTTCATTGTAGCAGAACGTTTTGCTTCTAAGCTAGAAACATCCAGTGAAGTGCTCGGAAAAGCTCTGCTTTGAACTCAGTTCCTGTGGATGCATCTACCGTGCAGCCTGAGGCTGGCGAGGGAGGCCACGGGCACTTTTGGGCGCGCAGTGCGACTGCACGCGGCCAGGTGGCGAGGCACAGGGTCGCTGTCCCTCCCGAGGCCGCAGCGTGAGTGCGCGGGGAAGCCATCAGCGAATGCCGGGGGACTCGGAATAAGTGCTGCAGGTGAAGACCACGTCCCCTTGCCGCTGACCAGCCGTGTGTCCCCCAAGGGCTGTGGGCGTGAGGCAAGCGGGGGAAGGCGGCCTGGTTTTCCTGGGCTCATCCACCTTTGATTCCTTAGCAGCTTTGCTTCCGCCTCCCCTGCCCCCCAGACAAGGCCTCGCTATATAGTTGAGACTGGCTTTGACTTCATTATGAAGCCCATACTGGGCTCAAACTCACAGCGATCCTCTTGCCTCAGCCTCCCGAGTGCTGGGATTACAGACGTGAGCTGCTACACCTGGCTGTGGCTTTGCTTTTGTAGGTGTGCTGTAATTAGAGGGACCAGAGTTCAAAATAAGCATCTAGTCTGCTTTTAAAAATGTGATGCTAGCTGGGCGTGGTGGTACACGCCTTTAATCCCAGCACTCGGGAGGCTGAGGGAGGAGGAGTGTTGTGAGTTCGAGGCCGGCTTGGGCTACAACATGAGCGCCAGGCCAATGTGAACTACATAGTGCGACCCTGTCTCAAAAAAACTAGTGCTGGGAGTTTGGCTCAGTGGCTTAAGCACCTGCCTGGCAAGTGTGAGGTTGTGAGTTTGATCTTCGGTGCCGCAAAAAAAAAAAAAAAAAAAAAAAAGATGCTGGGCAGGTGTGGTGGTGTAGCTCAGTCGGAGTTTCTGTGGGCCTGCAGGGATGGAGGTCCCTGAAGGCCCTGGGTTTGGTCCCCAGTACCGCAAACAAGCACCAACCAACAAACAGGTGCTTGGAGTAGTGATAGGGTGGTGTCCCGCAAAGGATAATGATTCCAGCAGGATGTGGTAATGTGCACCTGTAATTCTAGCACTCAAGAGGCTGAGGCAGGAAGATCAACGAAACCTAGCTCAACATAGGCCAGCCTGAACTACACAGCAAGTCTCTGTCTTCAAAAACCAAAAACTAAATTAAAAAAAAAAGATTCCTATCAGACTTAAAAGATCATGTACTTCCTGCCATGGCTTTCCCAGAGCACCCTGGTCGCACCAAAGCCCTCTACTGCTCCTGGTGACGTCTTAGCCAGGGAGGCTGTTCCAGTATAAGACGAATAACCCAAGCCCAGCATCGCAGGGCCCCCAGGCTGGTGGCAGCACCGTCTGTGTGCCTGGCGAGCCCCTGTCCTGAGCACAGCCCAGTGTGGGCTCCGTGGGCACCAGCTGCGGGTGTTGGTGGCATCTGTGGCCCTGAGCACCCCTGACACATAGCACGTGGGCAGGCAGAGGAGACTTCCTGGCCTTGGCAGGGCTCGGCAGCATGGACGGAGCGGAGTGGAATGGAGCCCATCTCTGTTCAGAGCTGGCTGCTCCTCTTGCCTGCTGAAGGAAGCCTTGCTTGGCGGCCTGGGATTCCTGGTGGATCGGAATGGACCCTGAGGTCCTGTTCCTCCTCCTGCTCTGCCCAGCTGGCGCCCCAGGCTACACCCCCAGCCCCTGCTAACTACCGAAATGCCAAAAATGCCTTTGGAATTCTGTTTACATTTTCTCCCACTTCTCCTTTTTCCTTTTAGGCTGAGTCAGGAATGGAGACACCGCTGGATGTCTTGTCCAGGGCCGCATCTCTGGTGCACGCTGATGACGAAAAGCGTAAGTCAGAAATGTGTTTTTAAAGGAGTCGAAGTAAGTGCTTTTCTTGGTGTGCCTTGCCCGCCCCAGTGAATTAAAACCACTAGCTTCCCTGCAAGGTTTTGGTCTGGAGGCTGTCGGTTTTGGCGATTTCTTCAGAGATGACAGCTTGATGTCCTCATTGGTGGTGGTTGTTTTTGAGAACCAGGACTTGTTTTTCTTTCTTTGGCGGTGCTGAGAGTGGAGCCCAGGACCCGGCACGTGCTAGGCAAGCACTCATCACTGAGCTACACCAAAATTCGGGGGAGAAAAGGCCCCTTCCCTGGTGTGGTGGTCAGGGCAAGGGGCAGAACTTCAGTTTTGAGAGATTATTCTTCTTTCTAAAGTGTATTCGTTAAAAAAAAAAAAAGTGTATTCGTTTTTAAAATGTTCTCGTTCAAGGTTCAAATGACTTATGTTGGGCGTGATGGTGCAAGCCTGTAATTCTAGCACTCAGGAGCCTGAGGCAGGAGGATCACTGTGAGTTCAAGGCCAGCCTGGTCTACACAGTGAGACCCAGTCTCAGGAAAAAAAAAAAAAAATTACTCACTGAACAGTATTGCTGGAATTACTATTTTCCCCAGGTTGGGCTTGAATTTGTGATCTTTGTGCCTCAGCCTCCCAGGGTGCTGGGTTTATAAGGTGCGTGTCACCATGCCCAGCTCCAGTTCTGTGTTTTCATCATTTACAATCTGACCAAGAAGGAAGGATGGAGCCCTTCATGCTGATACACAGAGCTGCAGTACCGTGGTGAATCTTTAACAACGCGCAATAGACCCTCGACTTCTTTGGAACACAGTTCCTTCCTGAGGGCCGGTTGTAGCTCAGGTTGTCAGCACAAGACTCAGGCCCCTCTCCACAGCTATCAATGTCTCTCTGCTGTCTGCAGGCGGATCTCAGTGTCCTTAGGAAGACATTGGCCCAGGATTTCTCAACCAACCCCACACAGGAAAGGATGTTGTAACGTTCCTTCCAGAACTCTTCAAGGGTTCAGTCTGTATCTGAGACCACCAGGAAGCACAAGCAGCTGGCATTCGGTTCATAACTAAGACTGTGGTCATAAGTTAAAACTAAAATTTGGGTCAGAACCCAAGTGGTTTGTGTATGTCAGGCTGGTTGTAAGTGAAGGGTCCACTGTACCTCAGAGAGTTTGGTGATTACAAAATGTTTTCTTTTTAGTAATTTTGCTCTTATATCTTCTGGATTATGAGCCCAGGAGCTGCTTCCTTCCTTACTTAGAGTTAGATGTTAAGAAAAAAGATTAAGGTTGATCTTTTATGCAGTGTAAGTTTTCAAAGCTGCACAGCTTTCTGGTTTATTTCGTGAGTTGGCCGGCTGGCACGTGCGTGGCTCTGAGATGGGAGGTCTGCCTCCTCGACTGCACTGAGACTTCATTTGCTAAGCCTCAGTTTCCTCGTTAGCAGTGCTACCTGCTTCGCTAGTATTTGTGAGGATTAATATCTCCTGGGTGGGGCTGCCTTGCTCTCCTCCCCACACTGATTGGCCTCTGATTGACCTCTGATTGCACCCCTCCTGGGCTGTGGTCAAATCCAGGTCACAGTGTCCCCTGCCCCCTTGTCACCCCTCACCTGAGGTCCTCATTTTGGTAGTGATTGGAAGACATAGCTATGAGAGAGTTTCCCCAACCTTTTGTGTGTTTGTTTGAGACAGGGTCTTTCTGTGTATATGTAATTGAACTTTGAACTCAGGCTGGGTTTGAACGCCTCATGATCCTCCTGCCTCAGCCTCCAGAGTGCTGGGATTGTAGGTGTCCGCCATCACACCTGGCTTCCGGACTGACCTCTTTACACTTCACACAGATTTAGTGCTTGGCTTGTAGGCTGACAGAAGTACCTATTGGTGAGGTTTAGTTACTCTTCGCTAAGGAAGCTGAGCTTGGGGCATCACGTATCATTCCCAAGGACACAGGCTGGGCACAGAGGCCTTCAACCACAGAGTCCTTCCTGCCTCTAAGGACGCAGCCCACAGGGCCGGCCTGGCCAGCTGCTCACCCGCTCTGTGGACCGCTGAGAGAGCTGACTCCCCTGTCCCATGTGGGGTGGCACTTGGACTATGTGTTGCCTAGCACCCGAGTTTAGTTAGAGGAGCGAGCAATGAGTGCTGTGTGTAACCAGGGAAAGCAGAGGGCATGACCCCAGGGTCCTAGGTGTCCTGGAGCTGTGGAGTGAAAGGGTTTTCTTCTCTTTCTTTTTCCCTCTCTTTTTCAACCTCTGGAGAGAGTTCTCTTGGGCCAGAAATTTTGATCAGCTTGGAGATCTGCCTGCCTGGTTTCCAGCTGCACGAGCAGTGCGTGAGGGCCACGAGGGGACGATCCCTCGCCTCAGGGACGAATCTGCATGCAGACTCATGAGCTGCCTGCTCTGCAGGGGCGTGGGCATTTCCGTGGGCATCGCCCAGGGACAGTGCGTGGGGCAGGGCCCTGCCCTCGACCCTGTCCTGAGCCTCTCTGCCTCTGGTGGCCCGGCCCCTCTGGCAGGACCCTTCTTCCCGGGGCCACACTGGGTGCCACTGTGGGAGCCCGTGAAGGTCCGCGCGGTGCGGGCAGCCCAGGCTGCGGGTGCAGCGCCGCAGTGGGTTTTTTTGCCTCTGCACCGGCCCAGGCCAGCTCACATTCTCTGCCCTGGGTTAATGCTGGCCTGGCTTTGCTCTTCCACCTTGGGGCTGGGAACGCTCCTCGACCGCTGTGAAAGCCTGTGTGGAATCTGATGTGGGTGTCTTATTTCAAGCACAGAGGTGTCCCATTCCTGGGGCTCGGCTTCCTGGGGCGTCTCCGTGACCTGAATGATATTTGTGTCTTCTCCCTGGCTCCTGAAGAACTGAAACTTGGTCATTTTGGGGGGCGGTATTGTTCTGGCCTTAACAAGGTAACAGGATCCCGGGTGACTTGAGTCTCTATTACCCGATAGCCTTAAGTCAATAAAAACAGTATCTTAATAGTGCGCTGGGAGCCGGAGTAAATAGTGAAAGGATGGTTTTGTAGCAACACAATAGTTACTTATCTGGGCGACCTAGAAGGAATAAACTTACTTAAAATAATCATCGACTGCTCACAAGGCGTAGATTTTATCAGTGTCTGGGGCAGTCCTGGAACGGACCCATGAAGACGTAACCAGATGGTTCCTGCTGGGCTGGGAGGGCTCTGACTTTTTACAACTTTTTTTTTCCCCCAAGGCCTTTGCACTGAGCTACATCCCCAGCCCTCCTTCTAATTTTTCTTTTTTCAATTTTGATACAAGTTTTTCCTAAGTTACAAAGTTGCTCAGGCAGGGCTTCAACTTGCCATCTTCCTGCCTCAGCCTCACAGAGTGCTGGGATTACAGGTGCACATCGCCATGGCTGGCTCCAACTCCCTTTTTCGAATATTGAAAATTGACCAAGGTGGGAGGACTAGGCAGTTTTTGCTGATATGCATAACAATAGTTTGGTGCACCTTTACCATCATACCTCATTTTATTTTGATGATTACAAAATATTTTACTTTTGGTAATTTCTTTCTTGTATCCTCTAGACTGTAAAACCTGGTAGATGCTTCCTTCCTTGCTTAGATTAAAATCTGTGCTGTTGGTGTTTCTGAAACAGGATCTCACTGTGTTGTCCAGGCTGGTCTTGAACGCCTGGTCTCAGGTGATCCTCCTGCCCGGGTGTCTTGAATGCTGAAACTCTGGGTGCACGCCGCTGTGTCTGGCTAACATCATTCTGAGAAAAAGCGCAGCTTTGTTTTTGAGGGTTTGGGTGGAGTGGTTAAGTATTGGTCAGGTTTCCCATTGCTGAGACACAGGGCCTGGCATCCACAGGTTAACGGAGGAGAGGTCTAACTTGGCTCACGACTTTAGAGGACTCAGCCCATGGTTGTCTGGTCACGCAGCAGTGTCCCGGGGGAGGGGCATGGTGGAGTGGAGCTGCTCTGGTCATGGCAGCCGGGAAGCACAGCAGGAGAACAGTGCCAGAGACCAGCTATAGTGCCCACAGTCACCCCTCTTCGACCTACTCAGACACGAGAGGGTGCTCAGGTCGCCTGCTCATCTGTCTCCTCCCCGCAGCGCCCCTGCTAAGTGGGTGCCACTGTCAATCACATTTTACAGATGAGGGAACTGAGGCTCATGGAGGGAGATCTGTTGCCCAGAGGCACTCACGGAAGACACAGCACGCACAGCGCCTGCATGCACACCCCATGAATGCACCTGCAGGAGGCTTTGCCTGGAGAAGGTTCCCCACCTGTGAATCAGCAGCTCTAACCTAGTAGTGGTTGCACTGGCCGGCCTTGAGGCTGGGGGTTCCCTGGGAGCCTCTGCCCCTGCCCCAAGCCTCTCCCTGGGACCGTCCTCTTCCAGGAGCCCCTCAGTTCCCTGGAGGAAGGGAGCTTGGTCCCATTGACCAGTGCTGCTTCCTGTAGCATTGGGACCCCACTGCTGCTGGGCTGCAGCAGCTGTGCAAGGTGATGCCACTCGCTGGGTGGCCTGAGTTCCTCCAGGGCCTGCTGGGTGGCCTGAGTCCTCCAGGGTGAGGGCCCTGTCCGTCCCTCTCTGTGTGCCATGTGGTGCGCCTTGGTGCTTAGGTAGGTGCTCAGTAAACACCTACTGGTAATCAACTAGCTGTTGGAGTGAAAGGGGAATTAGTGTATTTGGCACCAGCAAAAGTGACTCATAATTGTCCCAGTCGTAACTTAGAGTGCCCAAGTTCAAAAAAATCTTCTGCTCCTCTTGATAGCACTTGGTAGCTTCTCAAATGGTCCCTTCGATTCTTCCAACAAAAGCGTTTGAGGCAGGCTGGGCTGGAACAGAGAGGAACAGAGCTGGGCAGCGGCAGGAGCTTAGTTCCAGGTCACGGTAAGAGTGGAGTGTTTTCCTGCTGTGGGGCTCTGTGCTTCACAGCCCTTAGGGCAGGAAGTCGCAAGGTCCTGGGGCGCTGTCTCCTCTGGACCAAGTTCCTATCCCTTCCCCTCAGCTGCAGGCTGCAGAGAGATCAGCTCAGGGCCTTGTGCCTGTGAGGCCAAGCTCTGTCACTGAGCTACACCCCGGCCCCCTGTAATAAGCCCCTTCTGTTTCTTTGTTCTTTATTTTTTCAAGACAGGGTCTCACTGTGTAGTGCAGGATGGCTTTCTGCGCATGGTGAGCCTCTTGCTTCAGCCCATCAAGTGGTAGGGTTACAGAGTTGTGCCACCATGTCCCTGATAGCCTCCTTTTTCTTCTAAAATAAGCACTGAATTTATTGTGCTTTTTAAAGGTTGCAGACACTTATAGCTGGATGTGGTGGTGCATCTCTGTCACTGCAGCACTCAGGAGACTGAGACAGGAGGATCCCCACAAATTCAAGACCATCCTGGGCTACACAGTGAGATCTTGTCTCAAAAAAAAAAAAACCAAAAAACAAAAACCAAAAAAGGTTGTAGACACTAATAATATGTTTTATGCTTTTGCTTTTTCCTTTTGCAAAGTGGCATTAACAATACCATTTCTCAATAATCTCTCTATTTTAAAAATCTCCATGAAGCATCAGATAGGGCGGGCGTATTATGTGCTCATTTAAACCAGTCTGCATGTAGGCCACCCTCGTAATCTGAGCTGGCTTCCCACCGGGCCCTCTGGCACCCTGCAGAGACAGTGATGGCAGGTCTCTGCGGTTTTTATAGCTTTATATCAGATCAAATTAGCATAATAAGTGTTAGAAAGGGATCACTGCTGTGGAAAAGAAAATGGCTTGTTGATTAGGGTTAATGGATGTTGAAAGTAGATGCTTCCCTGGGATACTCTTTCAGCACCTGAGGGGGTGGTGATTAGGTTTCTTTTAAATGACTGTTTCTCAGTCTTCTAGAAATCCTGTTTTCCTTTGATACACATACGAATGTTATGAACTATTTTAATGTCATTTGCAATTCAGATTAAGAAATTAGAGTCAGGAACCCTTGGATGAAGTATTTCTTTTTTTTTTCTCCTCTTTCATTTTGCATTTGAGACTCAGTCCCTCAAGCTCCTCACTTCTCTCTGTGATTTGCAAGTCCCTGCAGGGTTACCCCGCAGCTCCCCATGCGGTTCCGTGGTCTGGGTCCCTGCCTCCTGGTTCTCAGTCTCTCCCCAGTACTCACCCAACAGTGCTAAAGTGTGTTCTGATTAGGGTTGTCCACCTGAGGCCACCATACCTCCCCCCAGCTCCCAGTATTGGGGATTGGATGCAGGGCCTTTGCACTGAGCTACATCCCCAGTGCTTTTTTCTTTTCCTTTTTTTGTCTTTTTGAGACAGGATCTCGCTCTGTAGTTCAGGCTGCCCTTGAGCTCACTTTGTAGCCCAGGCTGGTCTCAAATTTGCAACAATCCTCCTGCCTCAGCCTCCTGAGTGCTGGGATTACAGGCATGTGCCACCACGCCCGGCCTCCCCAGTGCTTTTTAAAAAATTTATATTTTGAGACAGGACCGTGTTAAGTTGCCCAGGCTTGACTTGAATTTTCGGCCCTCCTGCCTCAGCCTCCCAGAGTGCTGGGATTACAGGTGTGCACCATCACGCCCTGGACCTTACCCAGGAGTCTCTGGAGGGAAGGGGCAGAGGGCGCTGGTTCTCTTCTGGGGGGAAGGATGGTGTAGTGCGGCTGATTCTTTCTCTTGCAGCTGCAAACAGCTGCAAATGGCATCGGGTGCCCCTCTGAGACCAGTCCGGGCCGAGCGTCTACTCTGGCTGGTGCCACAGGCCTGGGCTTTGGGTGTTTCTTTTCCCTGCAGCGAGCCAGTGGTTAAAGTTTGCTAGCATGCAGAGCACTGGTTTTACATGAGAATATGAGCTGGATTTGTCAGATTTTGTGATTGTTCAAGGCAAACTAGAAACCTGTTTCTGTTTAAAATTTTTAAATGTAAAAATTCCATGTCAGTTAAGCAGTGGTTCTCTAAGCCCACACTGGGCCCTTGAGTGTTGGTCTAGCCTGTGCTTTCTGGTCCAGTCTCAGGGTTTTGCTTTGTTTTGTGTCTGTTTTATTTCTTCTGAGACAGGGTCTCACTGTGTAGCCCAGGCTGACCTCAAACTTGTGGTGATCTTCCTGCCTCAGCCTGCTGAATGGTGGGATGACAGGCGTGTGCCACTGGGCCCGGCTATTAGTCTTAGTACTTTTATCAGTAAGATCTGAAATCACTGAAGTTTTTGTCTTCCATTTTTCCTTTTCCTTTCGAGTGGGATCACCCTGGGGCCTTTTACGTGTTAGGCTCATACCCTGCTCACTGAGCTGTGCTCCCAGCCTGTTTTTTTTTTTTTTTTTAAGCTGGTACTTTCTTCCTAGTTCCCATTTCTCATTTATTATTTTATGACAGAATCTCGCTGTGTAGCCCAGACTGGCCCTGTACTCAGCAGTGATCCTCCTGCCTCAGCCTCCTGAGCGTAGGAATTCTAGGTATGCAGCACCACACCCAGTTTAATTTTTAGTTTTGTGGTGCTGGGGATGGAGCTCAGTGACTTCTTCATGCTAGTCGAGCGCTCACCGCTGGAGCACAGCCCCGGGCCCATTGCCTTGGGCCCTCCACCCCAGGCTTGGTTGTCCATGAACTGGAAAGGTCACTTAAATCTGCTGGAGAATCAGGTGGGCTTGGTTACAGATGAGGTCAGCTGTGTGGCAGTGGAGCGGGGCAGAGTGCAGAGCAGAGTGGTGGGAAGCAGCACCCGGAAAGAAAAGTGGGGCCCCTACCCCAGGACACTGCATATCCTCAGACAGACGCGCTGGTGGGGGAGGGGGCAGAGGGCCGTTGTGAGGAAGATGCATTTATTAGAAAACTAGGAATATATGAGCTGGAGAACCAGGAAACCCAAAGTAGAAAAGCTGAGCATGGGGGCCGGGGGTATAGCTCAGCGGCTCAGCGGCACAGTGCCTGCCTGGCAAGGGCAAGGTCCTGAGTTTGATTCCTGGTGTCAGAAAACAAACAAACAAACAAACTAAACAAGCCAGGCATGATGGAACATACCTGTACTCCCAGCACTCAGGAGGCTGAGGCAGGAGGATCACTGTGAGTTTGAGGCCAGCCTGGGCTACAAAGTGAGTTTGTGGCCAGCCTGGAGTACACAGCAAGACCCTGTCTCAAAAAACACAAACAAACGGACCAAAAAAACCCTAGTAGAAATTTTCCCTCAATTTTTCCATTTACTGAAAGACTGTATCCTTTGACCAGACAATGCCCCAGTGGTCCCTGAAAGAATATGTTGATATCTGCTTTTATCTCTATAAATGAAAATGAAAGTAAACCAAGAAACCTAAAAATAAAACCTCAAATTGTTCTAACAAAGGAACCTGAGCTGGGTGCGGCTTGGGGCAGAGCCCTCTCATGGCCTCCTGAGGCCCTGGGTTCTGTCCCCAGCACCACAGAAAAGCAATGCAAAATAGACAGCAAATGAAACCTTTTGTGAATTTCAGGAAAAAAAGAAAATATACAATTACAGAGCCTTTAGAAATGAGGAAAAAAGCCTAGCGGAGGTTAATATAGAAATGCAGGGACATGTAATCAAAATGTAAGCGTGCCTGCGAAGTGGAGGGGTTGAACCCCAGAGCCATGGAAACCTACATGCAGCAGGTGGGTCTTGTAGGAAAAGCGGCAAGGTACCCGGGGTTGGCCTGCTGCCGAATTTAACCACAGCGTCACGAAACAGGTTCCTCTGTTACAAAACCAACTGGAGGGTCACTAGAGGGTCGATTGAACTCATTCTTCTTCCTTCTGTTTTTAAAGGTAATCACACCAGGACACCAAACAGGCCAAGGAAAGCACAGGGTGCCCGTGTGTATTATAAATCAGCAGCACTTGGTTTTATTGTTAGTTTTGCTTTGAGACAGGGTCTCACCATGTAGTTCTGGCTGCCCTTGAACTCACGGTGATCCTCCTGCCTCAGCCTCCTGAGTGCTGGGATTATAGCAGTGTACCAACACACATTCGAGTTTGTAAACAGATATGAAAACCCTAAGTGAAACGTTGAATAGTTCATCCCAACGATGTGTTACTGCACGGCCAAATACACCAGGTGCGTTACAGAAACGTAAGAATGTAGTTTCTGTCATTTAATAAATTGTTTGTATTATTTCCAAAAATCATGTGATAAAGTTTAACAGCCATTCGTGGTAACAGCTTAGCGCGATATGGATCCAGAGAAAGTTTATTTTCTAACAGATACATGGAACTCTAAATGCTGAACATCTTCATGGGGCATCAGGCCATGTTCCGAGACCTGTCCACACCGCAGTGTCAGGTTGGGGCAGACACACCTGTCTCCTGGAACCCGCACCGTCACCTCCCACGGAGGGAACCCTCACGACTGGCCTGCCGGCTTCTCCGAGGGCACGGAATGTGGTCCTCACGGGTGGTTACCCGGCTCTGTGGGAGCTCACAGGACCCTTGTTCCGGAGTAACTGCCACCTGGATCCAAGCTGGGCCCCTTCCTCCCTTGGGCACCCACCATCTGACCTTCCGCTTCTGACATTGAGGAGAGGAACTTGTGGAGCAGATCGGGGTTACCTGCTAGGACCCCCCCCCCAACGAGGCTCCTCTCAGCCTGTAGTGTGGGTGGAAGATGGGTAGCCTTGAACCTGAGCCTTTGGCTAGTGAATTTCTTTGAAGGAGAGATTTAAACAAACACTGAAAAAGGGGATAGACACGACTGTAATGTATGGTCTGTTAGAACATTCTACCAGAAAATCGCAACAATGAACAAAGGAAAAAACTACTACATCACTAGGGGGGTTTAAGTAGTGCTGCTGATTGCAAGAATAATTAGGAAAATCAGCCTGGTTTCTATTTCATTTGCAATAGCCAGTTAGAAATGATCTCTTTAAAAACCCTCATTCATGCATCAGCCACGGGTGTAAAATATTTGGGAAGCTGTCTTAGGAAGTATGTAAGATCTACATGAATGCATCGTAAAGTTTCCCAAGTGACATAGAGATCAGAATAAAAGGAGATGTGCACCTTGCTCCAGAGTAGGAAGATTCAGGTGAGCGGAAGTGGGCGTCACATTCACACTACTCTGTAATTTCAGCGGTGCCCTGGGCTGGATATGAAAAGCAATGTTTTAAATTGATAAAAAGGAGTTGCGGTTCATCTGAAAAATTTTGAGAAATAAAGGGTGGGAATGAGAGAGCCTTGCTGAATCAGACGTTGAAACCCTGAGTTTTATTACTGCGAAGATGGTGTAACAGTGGTATAAAGATAACCGCGGGAAGTTTCTTCAACCCTTGTGGCTACAAATCCACCGTAACAAGCGTGTTGTACAACTCTCTCGAGCGCGCTGTGAACACGTGAAGCAAGATTTGGTGGGTCGGGCACCTGATGGTGTCAGAAGTGCTGTTTCGTGGCCTCTGCAGTAGAAGAGCATGGCAGTGGCCGTTACGGGTGACTGCCTGTGGCCCCCAGCCGCAGACGCGCTTCAGTTCGGGCAGACCCTGAGCTAAAGCCACCTGTGGTATGGGTGAGGGTCTCTGGGTCCACTGGTGAAGATGTGGTCCTGGAGGGCATTTGGGTGGGACGACTAGAATTTTAAATTTTTTTTTTTTTTTTTTTTTTTGAGAGAGGGTCTTGCTTTGTAGCCCAGGCTGGCCTCGAACTGGGATTACAGGCTTGTGCCACCACGTGGTACTCTCTGCCTTTACCTCTTTCCCGTCTCCCCCAGCTGTGATGGAAGCAGCTTTGCTCTGCCTTGCACACCTGCTGTGCCTTGCACGTCCTCTGCCATCCACTGCCCCCTCCAAGGCCTTAAAGTTGTAGGGGCCCAGCACACGCATAGCCCTTGGTTCAGCTCCCAGTGATACAAACACGACACACACACAGACAGACACACACACAGTCACCCACCCCAGAATGTAATTTATCAAGGCAAAGTTTCCAACCCATGGCAAAAGAATGAGTTACTTTTTCTTTCTTTCTTTTTTTTTTTTTTTTTTCTCGTGCTATTGGGGATTGAACTCAAGGCTTTTGAACTGCGCTACATCCCTAGTCCTTTTTTATTTTTTTATTTTGAGCCAGGGTTTTTCTAAGTCACTAAGTTGCAGTACCAGTCTCCTGCCTCAGCCTTCCAGAGCACTGGGATTACATATAAACCTTACCATCTTGACCACTTTTAAGTGGTGTTAAATACACTCATGTTGTGCAACCATCTCCACCATCTGATTCCCTGACTCCTGTTGTGACAAAACTGAACCTGTCCCTGTGAAAAGCTCCCCACAGCCGGGACGCGGCTCAGCAGCAGAGCACTGGTCTAGCACGCATGTGGTCCTGGGTTTGATCTCCAGCATGGGAAACAAAACAACACCAAAAAACTTCACATGAAAACCCAAGAAACCCAAAACTCAGAACTCCCCAGCCCAACACCCACACGGTCACTCTCCTTTCTGTCTACAGACCTGACTGCTCTTGGACCTCAGATAAGTGAAATCCTGTAGGACTTGGCCCTGTGTCACTTAGCAGGAAGCCCTCCACGCTCCCCCTGCTGTAGTGTGGACAGGGAGCAGCACCTTCATTTTTAAGACTGCACACTATTCCACTGTAAGAAGGGGCCACATTGTTCCCCAGCCCATCTGCTAAGGGACAGTGAGGTGGGCCTGAGGCTTAGCTGCCTTGAACGCAGTGGTAACTTATCTCCTCCAGCCCCTCCTTCCAGTTACTCTGCATACCTACCCAGAAACTGAATCAAGGGCTCACCCGTGGTGACTTTCACATTTTCTAATGAGCCACGGCACCGCTTTCCCAAGTGGCCCCAGTCCCGGCTGCCCAGAGGCGAGTGTGCGGGCCTCCAGTCCTCCGCGGCACGGCCAGGCCTGGCTTCTCCAGGCTTGCTGGCGGCAGCCCTGCCAGCGGCTGTGCGGTGGTGCGCCCCACTGGACTGCACTTCTGTCCTGAGTCGTGGTTCTCGGGGTACCTGTGCTCGCGTGGAGAAACGCTGTCCGGGTTCTTCGCCTGCGGTCAGGGTGCTTCTCGGTTGTTGAGTTCATTGTATAACCTGGATACTTAACTCTCACCTGGAGATTTGTGAGTATTTTCTTTCATAGGTTACATTTTTCACTTTCTTGAAAGGACAAAGCTGTAACAGTTGGCAGATCATTTGGAAGAAGGTTACTGAGGTTTGTTATGCACCACAATAAATAAGTTACATGTGGAGGAAAGAACTTACCTGTACTTTTAAAAGTCTGTATTCTCTCTCTTTTTTTTCTTTTTTTCTCTTTGGTCTTTTTGAGACGGGGTCTCACTGTGCAGTTTAAGCTGGGCTTAAACTGTTAAACTTTATAGCCCAGGTTGGCCTCGAACTCCCAGCGATCCTCCTGCTCAGTGAGTGCTGGGAATCTTTCATATTTTTTCGAGACAGGGTCATGGGCCTTGAACTCACGACGGTCCTCCTCCTGCCTTAGCCTCTTCAGGCTGCAATTACTTGCGTGTTCCAGCACATCTACCTAAAGCTTGTGTTCCTAGCCAGGCAAGGTGGTGCACGCCTTTAATCCCAGCACTTGGGGAGGCTGAGGTAGGAGGAGCGTTGTGAGTTTGAGGCTGGTTTGGGCTACAACGTGAGTGCAAGGCCGGCCTGAACTACATAGTGCAACCCTGCCTCAAAAAAAACTAGGGCCGGGAGTTTGGCTCAGTGGCTTAAGCGCCTGCCTGGTAGGTGCAGGGTTGTCAGTTCGATCCCTGGTGCCGCCAAAAACCCTAAAAAACAAAAAACAGTCTCTGTCTGTCTCTCTCTGTCTGTCTCTCTGTCTCTCTGTCTCTTCTCTCTCTGTCTCTGCTCTGTCTCTGTCTCTTGTCCGGGATGTCTCTGTGGCCGAGCAGAAGGGACGCGGCGCTCCAGGGTGCGCGCCCTCGTTGCTCCGGGTGGGTCTGACTGTGCTGGGGTTCAGGGTAGTTCCCAGGCCTGGCGGGGCGGTGGGAGGGGCTGACAGTGAGCCGGCGTCCTGCTGTGGTCCTGAGCGCGCGTCTGCGCCATGATAATCTGCCCGTGTCCCCGTGCCACCGGCCCTCTCCCTTTGCTCCCTGAGCTGCTGGCGCTGTGGCTTTCTCCTATGAGGAGAGCACGTGCTGTTGAAGCGTGGGTGTCTGGTTTATTTCACGTGGTGTCACCGTCACTCACATTTTCTCACCAATGCATCTGCTGATGGCCGCGTGGGCCACTTCCAGGCTTAGCCCTGCACTGGGCGGCTGTGGGAACAGGTGTGCGTGGGGCACTGGGATGCGACGCCAGTAGCGCTTTCGGGAAGACACCTAGGAGGGTGACAGCGGGGACACACGGAATTTCTCGTTTTGGTGTATTGAGAACTCTGTGATCTGATTTCCATAGTGGTTGTTCTAGTGTGCGTTGCCACCATCAGTGGAGAAGGGCTCCTTCTTCTAAAAGGACGAGGGTGTGGTGACTGCAGGGGGCGTTCCTGCCGGGGGGTGAGGAGATGAGAACCCCGCTGCGAGTCTCCAGGGCGAAGGCGCCCTGCGCCGTGGGTTAGTGGGAATTCCCCGGGAGCCCGAGGCCTGGTGTTTGGGGTGAATCCCAGTCTGGGGGCTCTCTCTCGTGGGAAGGATGGCGCTCACAGAATTGCTCCTTTCCATCGGGAAACAATAGGGCTACAATGGTAACTGAAATCTTGTAACATGATTACCAGTATGTTCTAATTTTTGTTTACTGTGTTCTATAGAACTTTAAAGAATTTGCAGTCTTTTTTTTTTTTTTTGAATCTAAGAAGTAATATCCTCATTAATGAGAATTCTAGTTAATAACACTACAGCACCTGGAGTCCCAGCTTTTTGGGAAGTTGAGGGAGGAGGATTGTTGGACTCCAAGAGTTGGTGGCCAGCCTGGACAATGTAGTGAGACCCTGCCTCAAAACAAATGTAGGAAATCCAAAAAAACCAGTGTTCATATTTCACTCAGTAGCTGTACTTCTAGGAATGTATCCTAAAAAAAATAATCTGAGATTTGTATAGTGATGCTTGTTGTGGATTATGAAATATGAAAGACCTAAACACCTCAACGGTAAAACTACACATATGATACCCTGTTAATTCTGCCAGAAGCTTGTATGTAGTGCATGGTTTAAAAAAAAAAATATATATATATATATATAAATTCTAGCTGTAGTTATCTCTTAGTGGTCATATGAGGAGTAACTTTTTACTTTTTTTCTATATTTTCAAGAAATTAATGAATTTAAATTTCCAAATGCATTGACCTATTTCACAATGCCCATATGGCTGCATACTTTCAGGGTGTTCATGTAGCATAATTTACTTCTTAACCACTCTTTTTTTTTTATTCTAATTTTAAAAAATTTTTAAATTTTTATTTATGTTTTTGTCGGTACCAGCGATTGAACTCATAACCTCATGCCTGCCAAGCAGGCGCTTAAGCCACTGAGCCAAACTCCCAGCCCTATTTTTTTCCGAGGCAGCGTCGCACTTACGTAGTTCAGGCCAGCGTTGCTCACGTTGTAGCCCGAGCCGGCCTCGAACTCACAATGTTCCTCCTACCTCAGCCTCCCGAGTGCTGGGATTAAAGGCGTGCGCCACCACGCCCGGCTTCTCTCCTGTTTTGTTAAATGGGTTGCATGTACCACAGATCTGTAATTCCAGCACTTAGGAGGCCGAGGCAGGAGGATTTCTGTGAGTTCAAGGCTAGCCCCAACTACATAGACCTAATCTTAAAAAACCAAAACAAACAAAAAGCCACTAACAAAACCCCTAAAATTTATAGTACGTAGTGAACTTTTCCGCGTATTTTCCTTCTCTTTAGTTACATCCTAATTCCAGGATAATTGCTGGGTGAAAGAACATTACTTCTTAAATTTTCTTTAATAGAGCTCCATTTGTGCCAATTTACTGTGCCGCAGAAGTTACACTTCTGTTACTTTCACCCTGCGCAGCGGCTGGGATGTCTGTCCCCAGTGTTGATGTTGTACTGGGGACAGAGTGGCATCTCACCTCTGTGCTCGCATCCCTTGGTTCTTTCTGACTCTTCCTTCTCTCCTTCAGTGCCAGACTTGTCTTGCTTCAGGGTCCTGTTGTGGCTGTGCGTGTTGGCATTTTTGTGTGGAAGGCAGACAGATGTGGGCGTGGGCGGGTGAGGAACCGCCCAGCCTCGGTCTCCTCCTCTGTGAGCTCCAGGGTCCTCCCTGGCAGAGCTGCTCCCGGGCTGCTGCTGCAAACCTGAGACCGTGACGCATTGCCACGTGCCTGGGCGGCGGTCACCTGCTGGCCGTACAACCTCTGAGTCCGGGCGCTGATGCTGGAGCAGCCCATCCTGAGCGCAGGGCCTGGTGATCCCTGAGACCCTGCAGGAAGCGCCCTTGGCAGTGGAGAGTGGCCAGGGAGTCGGCCCCGCCCCCATCTCCCAGCTTCGTGATGTTTTTGCTTTCCGGTTTGTTAGTGTTTGGTCGGGCTTTTCTCTCTGGAGAAGGTTGGGATCATCTTTTTGCTCCGAACGATCAGGTATCACAGTAGCGCGACTTCGTGTGGACTGATTTCTCGTGAACGCCTGTTGGCCTTGCTCGTGGGTGCTGGGCGACTTTTCAGTGCAGGCCATGGTGACACTGCCCAGCGCGGGCACCTGGCGTCACCACCTTGCTCACCATTTCTTCGCGTTGGGGACGTTCAGGACACACTGCACTAGTGTGAGATACCCTGGTCACCACTGCGCTGCAGAATGTGAGTTGTCCCTGGTACCCTGCTCTTCAATCAGTGTGGCTTTATTTTTGTCCATTCCTTGGACCTCCTGCTTTTACTTTCCTTCCTCCCCTTTTGTCCCTTTTTGACTTACTCTGGTTTGGGGAAGATTTTTCTAAACTTTCTTTTTCTTTTTGTTGCTGTTTTTCAACTTTTTCTTTGAGACAGGGTCTCACTCTGTTGCCTAGGGTAGCCTCAGATCCTAGCCTCAACTTTATTTTCTAATCCTTCTGTTATGAAAATTTAAGATGGGCACAGCAGTGCATGTCTTTAATCACAGCACAGGGGAGGCTGAGACAGGAGGTTCACCCCATGAGGTTTTTTTTTTTTGAGACAGAGTCTTGCTATGCAGTTCAGGCCAGTCTTACAATCACTAGGTAGCTGGGGCTGGCCTTGACCCCGAGGTGATTCTCCTTCTCAGCCTACTAAATACTGGCTTACAGGTGTGTGCCACCACACCTGGCCACCCTGTGAATGTGAGGCCAGTCTGGGCTATGTGGTGAGACTTTGTTCAAAAAACAAACATAATCCCAGCACTTGGGAGGCTGAAGCAGGAGGATTGTTGTGAGTTCGAGACTAGCCTGGGCTACAAAGTGAGTTCAAGGCCTGCTTGAAGTGCACAATGAGACCCTGTCTCAGAAAATAGGACTGGAGATTTAGCTCAACTGCCTAAGCGCCCGCCTGGCAGGCTCGAGTTGTGAGTTGATGCCCGGTACCAAAACAAAAACAAAAAACAAACAAACACCACAAACCAAAACAAAATTTTTCCTTTCGTGTTTTAAATTTTTCCCATAGTTTTTGTTAAGTATCACATCCAATTTCATGGATGCTGTATTTCTCTGAGGAATTTGATATACTAAAAAATGCTTTCTTATTCTCCTTGGATGGTCTCTGTGTTTCGAAGGTGGGGATGGGCCCCAGGCCCCAGGCCTGCTAAGCGAAGCGTGTGCTCCGCCTCTGAGCGGCCCCCGGCCCCGTCTCCGTGTGCGGTTGCTCTTTGGGGTTGGTTTGGACTCTGTCTTTCCTGTTAGTAGCTTTCCTCAAATACTGAGTTGTGCGCTCGCTCAGGGTTAAGGGCGGGGAAGGACTGAGCAGGGTCAGAGCTCACGCCCTGAGCCTCCCGCCGCTGTCCCGGGCCATGGGCCGCAGGAAGCCTGGTGCCCGTGCAGGTCTCAGTGCCGGGTGGGGAAGGTGTGGTCCGCCCTCCACCCTAGGCTGGTGCTGGCAGCACGTGAGATCGTGAGGCTGAATCCCCAGCTGTGGTCACCGTCACGTGCCGTCCCCCACCCCATCTCCCCACAGGTGGCCTGTAGTCCCGGTGTTGGCTCTGCAAGGTGGAGTGACCCACGTGCCCCGTGTCCCTGCTCCTCTCTGGGTGACACTTGGTACTGAGTGTGGTCTCTGTCCTGCGCTGGAACTCGAGCCCCTGGAGGGTTGGAATCGGTCTTGTTTGCGGCCGTGGGCACAGAGTTTGGGGAACGGTGGCTGGTGTGTTATGGTGCCAGGTGGGAGCCACGGTTTAGGTGTGTCCTGGGCCTCCTCCTGCTCCCCACCAGTGCCCGGGGCAGTGGTGGCTTAGGCGGGGGTGACTCTGGGCGGGAGTTGTGGCGTAAACGGGTGAAGTCTTGGGGCCCCTTCAGCCCTTTGTCTGGTGGTAACTGTGGTTTGGGGTTCACCTTTCTATTCTTCATTTTTCTTAGCAGGACTAAAACCTGCTCTGCTGTCTTCGTGTTTGAATATGGTGCAAATGCGAGGATTTAACCACTGAGGATAAATTTGTTATTTTCAAGCCTTTGACTTTCCTGCGCGCGCGCGTGTGTGTGTGTGTGTGTGTGTTTGCGCGCGTGGAGTTGGCAGCATTCACGGTAATGTGACTGACCGTGCAGTGACTGGACCCTGTCCTCCCAGGGTTCCTTTTGTGCTGTTGTCCTTAGGAGTTAAGGGCGGTGAGAGAGTGAATGTTGGACTTTAGCAAGGCGAGACAACTATCTTTCTAGAAAATATTTTGTTTATGTTTGAGCATTAAGAAAAAAATCACGGCGAGGCCCGTCTAGAGGGCTGGAGTGTGCTCGGTTGTAGAGTGCTTGACTCGTGCACAAAGCCCGGGGTTCGACCCCCAGAATTGCAGAACAAAACCAAACAGGACAAGAAAGTCCTCAGGTGACCAAACCTGTGAGTTAACCAGTGACACGCGGCTCGGGAAACCCTGCTGCGCTGTTCTCGGGCGGCAATGTTACTTATTTCCTAGGTCAGTTTAAGTGAACGGGAACCGTGCACGCTCTTGAAAACTGGGATTCCAAAATTTCTTTTTCCCAAGCGACACTTCCTGGGAGTTTAGTCTTCTCCCCACTTGTTGGCACTTCCTGATAAAGTCTTGTAGAGGGGAGAACCTCCCTCAGTCTGCAGTTTGTTTTTCCTTTCTTGAGGCAGAGTCTTGTGTATCCAGGCTGGCCATGAACTCACTAAATACCCTGACCTGGCTTTAAACTGGTGGTGATCCTCCTGTCTCAGCCTCTCAAGTGCTGGGATTACAGGTGTGCACCCCCACTCCTGGGTATAGCCTGTGTTTTGCAGTTCTGATGATCAGGGAGTCGGTTAATGTCT
>RJWM01018468.1:24863-41117 GCA_004363535.1 Dasyprocta punctata
TCTCTCTGTCTCTGCTCTGTCTCTGTCTCTTGTCCGGGATGTCTCTGTGGCCGAGCAGACGGGACGCGGCGCTCCGGGGTGCGCGCCCTCGTTGCTCCGGGTGGGTCTGACTGTGTGGGGTTCAGGGTAGTTCCCAGGCCTGGCGGGGCGGTGGGAGGGGCTGACAGTGAGCCGGCGTCCTGCTGTGGTCCTGAGCGCGCGTCTGCGCCATGATAATCTGCCCGTGTCCCGGTGCCACCGGCCCTCTCCCTCTGCTCCCTGAGCTGCTGGCGCTGTGGCTTTCTCCTATGAGGAGAGCACGTGCTGTTGAAGCGTGGGTATCTGGTTTATTTCACGTGGTGTCACCGTCACTCACATTTTCTCACCCATGCATCTGCCGATGGCCGCGTGGGCCGCTTCCAGGCTTAGCTCCGCGCTGGGCGGCTGTGGGAACAGGTGTGCGTGGGGCACTGGGATGCGATGCCAGTAGCGCTTTCGGGAAGACACCTAGGAGGGTGACAGTGGGGACACACGGAATTTCTCGTTTTGGTGTATTGAGGACTCTGTGATCTGATTTCCATAGTGGTTGTTCTAGTGTGCGTTGCCACCATCAGTGGAGAAGGGCTCCTTCTAAAAGGACGAGGGCGTGGTGACTACAGGGGGCGTTCCTGCCGGGGGTGAGGAGATGAGAACCCCGCTGCGAGTCTCCGGGGCGAAGGCGCCCTGCCCCGTGGGTTAGTGGGAATTCCCCGGGAGCCCGAGGCCTGGTGTTTGGGGTGAATCCCAGTCTGGGGGCTCTCTTGTGGGAAGGATGGCGCTCACAGAATTGCTCCTTTCCATCGGGAAACAATAGGGCTACAATGGTAACTGAAATCTTGTAACATGATTACCAGTATGTTCTAATTTTTGTTTACTGTGTTCTATAGCACTTTAAAGAATTTGCAGTCTTTTTTGTTTGAATCTAAGAAGTAATATCCTCATTAATGAGAATTCTAGTTAACGCTACAGCACCTGGAGTCCCAGCTTTTTGGGAAGTTGAGGGAGGAGGATTGTTGGACTCCAAGAGTTGGTGGCCAGCCTGGACAATATAGTGAGACCCTGCCTCAAAACAAATGTAGGAAATCCAAAAAAACCAGTGTTCATATTTCACTCAGTAGCTGTACTTCTAGGAATGTATCCTAAAAAAAATAATCTGAGATTTGCATAGTGATGCTTGTTGTGGATTATGAAATATGAGAGACCTAAATACCTCAACAGTAAAACTACACATATGATACGCTGTTAATTCTGCCAGAAACGTGTATGCATTGCATGGCTTAAAATATATATATATGTATATATAAGTTTTAGCTGTAGTTATCTTAGTGGTCATACGAGGAGTAACTTTTTACTTTTTTTCTATGTTTTCAAGAAATTAATGAATTTAAATTTCCAAATGCATTGACCTATTTCACAATGCCCATATGGCTGCATACTTTTTCAGGGTGTTCATGCAGCATGATTTACTTCTTAACCACTCTTGTTTTTTTATTTTAATTTTTAAAAAATTTTTTATTTTTATTTATGTTTTTGTCGGTACCGGCAATTGAACTCACAACCTCATGCCTGCCAAGCAGGCACTTAAGCCAGTGAGCCAAACTCCCAGCCCTATTTTTTTCGAGGCAGGGTTGCACTTACGTAGTTGAAGCCAGTGTTTCTCACCTTGTAGCCTGAGCCGGCCTCGAACTCACAATGTTCCTCCTACCTCAGCCTCCCGAGTACTGGGATTAAAGGTGTGCGCCACCATGCCCGGCTTCACTCCTGTTTTGTTAAATGGGTTGCTTGTACCACAGATCTGTAATCCCAGCACTTAGGAGGCCGAGGCAGGAGGATTTCTGTGAGTTCAAGGCCAGCCTGAACTACATAGACCTAATCTTTAAAAACCAAAACAAACAAAAAGCCACTAACAAAACCCCTAAAATTTACAGTACGTAGTAAACTTTTCCACATGTTTTCCTTCTGTTTAGTTGCATCCTAATTCCGGGATAATTGTTGGGTGAAAGAACATTATTTGTTAAATTTTCTTTAATAGAGCTCCATTTGTGCCAATTTACTGTGCCACAGAAGTTACGCTTCTGTTACTTTCACCCTGTGCAGCAGCTGGGATGTCTGTCCCCGGTGTTGATGTTGCACTGGGGACAGAGTGGCATCTCACCTCTGTGCTCGCATCCCTTGGTTCTTTCTGACTCTTCCTTCTCTCCTTCAGTGCCAGACTTGTCTTGCTTCAGGGTCCTGTTGTGGCTGTGCGTGTTGGCATTTTTGTGTGGAAGGCAGGCAGACGTGGGCATGGGCGGGTGAAGAATCGCCCAGCCTCGGTCTCCTCCTCTGTGAGCTCCAGGGTCCTCCTTGGCAGAGCTGCTCCCGGGCTGCTGCTGCAAACCTGAGACCGTGACGCATTGCCACGTGCCTGGGTGGCGGTCACCTGCTGGCCGCACAACCTCTGAGTCCGGGCGCTGATGCTGGAGCAGCCCATCCTGAGCGCAGCGCCTGGTGACCCCTGAGACCTTGCAGGAAGCGCCCTTGGCAGTGGAGAGTGGCCAGGGAGTCGGCCCCGCCCCCATCTCCCGGCTTCGTGATGTTTTTGCTTTCCGGTTTGTTAGTGTTTGGTCGGGCTTTTCTCTCTGGAGAAGGTTGGGATCATCTTTTTGCTCCGAACGATCAGGTATCACAGTAGCGCGACTTCGTGTGGACTGATTTCTCGTGAACGCCTGTTGGCCTTGCTCGTGGGTGCTGGGCGACTTTTCAGTGCAGGCCATGGTGACACTGCCTGGCGTGGGCACCTGGCGTCACCACCTTGCTCACCATTTCTTCGTGTTGGGGACGTTCAGGACACACTGCACTAGTTTGAGATACCCTGGTCACCACTGCGCTGCAGAATGTGGGTTGTCCCTGGTACCCTGCTCTTCAATCAGTGTGGCTTTATTTTTGTCCATTCTTTGGACCTCCTGCTTTTACTTTCCTTCCTCCCCTTTTGTCCCTTTTTGACTTACTCTGGTTTGGGGAAGATTTTTCTAAACTTTCTTTTTCTTTTTGTTGCTGTTTTTCAACTTTTTCTTTGAGACAGGGTCTCACTCTGTTGCCTAGGGTAGCCTCAGATCCTAGCCTCAACTTTATTTTCTAATCCTTCTGTTATGAAAATTTAAGATGGGCACAGCAGTGCATGTCTTTAATCACAGCACAGGGGAGGCTGAGACAGGAGGTTCACCCCATGAGGTTTTTTTTTTTTTTGAGACAGAGTCTTGCTATGCAGTTCAGGCCAGTCTTACAATCACTAGGTAGCTGGGGCTGGCCTTGACCCCGAGGTGATTCTCCTCAGCCTACTAAATACTGGCTTACAGGTGTGTGCCACCACACCTGGCCACCCTGTGAATGTGAGGCCAGTCTGGGCTATGTGGTGAGACTGTTCAAAAAACAAACATAATCCCAGCACTTGGGAGGCTGAAGCAGGAGGATTGTTGTGAGTTCGAGACTAGCCTGGGCTACAAAGTGAGTTCAAGGCCAGCTTGAAGTGCACAATGAGACCCTGTCTCAGAAAATAGGACTGGAGATTTAGCTCAACTGCCTAAGCGCCCGCCTGGCAGGCTCGAGTTGTGAGTTGATGCCCAGTACCAAAACAAAAACAAAAAACAAACAAACACCACAAACCAAAACAAAATTTTTCCTTTCGTGTTTTAAATTTTTCCCATAGTTTTTGTTAAGTATCACATCCAATTTCATGGATGCTGTATTTCTCTTGAGAAATTTGGTATATTAAAAAATGCTTTCTTATTCTCCTTGGATGGTCTCTGTGTTTCGAAGGTGGGGATGGGCCCCAGGCCCCAGGCCTGCTAAGCGAAGCGTGTGCTCCGCCTCTGAGCGGCCCCCGGCCCCGTCTCCGTGTGCGGTTGCTCTTTGGGGTTGGTTTGGACTCTGTCTTCCCTGTTAGTAGCTTTCCTCAAATACCGAGTTGTGTGCTTGCTCAGGGTTAAGGGCGGGGAAGGACTGAGCAGGGTCAGAGCTCACGCCCTGAGCCTCCCACCGCTGTTCCGGGCCGTGGGCCGCAGGAAGCCTGGTGCCCGTGCAGGTCTCAGCGCTGGGTGGGGAAGGTGTGGTCCGCCCTCCACCCTAGGCTGGTGCTGGCAGCACGTGAGATCGTGAGGCTGAATCCCCAGCTGTGGTCACCGTCACGTGCCGTCCCCCACCCCACCTCCCCACAGGTGGCCTGTAGTCCCGGTGTTGGCTCTGCAAGGTGGAGTGACCCACGTGCCCCGTGTCCCTGCTCCTCTCTGGGTGACATTTGGTACTGAGTGTGGTCTCTGTCCTGCGCTGGAACTCGAGCCCCTGGAGGGTTGGAATCGGTCTTGTTTGCGGCCGTGGGCACAGAGTTTGGGGAACGGTGGCTGGTGTGTTATGGTGCCAGGTGGGAGCCACGGTTTAGGTGTGTCCTGGGCCTCCTCCTGCTCCCCGCCAGTGCCCGGAGCAGTGGTGACTTAGGCGGGGGTGACTCTGGGCGGGAGTTGTGGCGTAAACGGGTGAAGTCTCGGGGCCCCTTCAGCCCTTTGTCTGGTGGTAACTGTGGTTTGGGGTTCACCTTTCTATTCTTCATTTTTCTTAGCAGGACTAAAACCTGCTGTGCTGTCTTCGTGTTTGAATATGGTGCAAATGCGAGGATTTAACCACTGAGGATAAATTTGTTATTTTCAAGCCTTTGACTTTCCTGTGTGTGTGTGTGTGCGCGCGTGGAGTTGGCAGCATTCACGGTAATGTGACTGACCGTGCAGTGACTGGACCCTGTCCTCCCAGGGTTCCTTTTGTGCTGTTGTCCTTAGGAGTTAAGGGCGGTGAGAGAGTGAATGTTGGACTTTAGCAAGGCGAGACAACTATCTTTCTAGAAAATATTTTGTTTATGTTTGAGCATTAAGAAAAAAATCACGGCGAGGCCCGTCTAGAGGGCTGGAGTGCGCTCGGTTGTAGAGCGCTTGACTCCTGTGCACAAAGCCCGGGGTTCGACCCCCAGAATTGCAGAACGAAACCAAACAGGACAAGAAAGTCCTCAGGTGACCAAACCAGTGAGTTAACCAGTGACACGCGGCTTGGGAAACGCTGCTGCGCTGTTCTCGGGCGGCAATGTTACTTATTTCCTAGGTCAGTTTAAGTGAACGGGAACCGTGCACGCTCTTGAAAACTGGGATTCCAAAATTTCTTTTTCCCAAGCGACACTTCCTGGGAGTTTAGTCTTCTCCCCACTTGTTGGCACTTCCTGATAAAGTCTTGTAGAGGGGAGAACCTCCCTCAGTCTGCGGTTTGTTTTTCCTTTCTTGAGGCAGAGTCTTGTGTATCCAGGCTGGCCATGAACTCACTAAATACCCTGACCTGGCTTTAAACTGCTGGTGATCCTCCTGTCTCAGCCTCTCAAGTGCTGGGATTACAGGCGTGCACCCCCGCTCCTGGGTATAGCCTGTGTTTTGCAGTTCTGATGATCAGGGAGTCGGTTAATGTCTGAAATTGGATCTTCATCTCCCCTCCAGCCTTCTCTCTTTGAGCTGGCTGGAGCCCTAAATATACGCTCTACCGCAGAGCTGCACCCCAGCCCCGCTTTAAGTTTGTGGCAAACTCTGAAGTTTCTCTGAGAAATCAAACCTTCCTTATTTCCCTCATGAAAAATCCTCAGTTTGTTTTCCTTTGCCCTGATTGGGCCGCTGGCTGTCAGGAATAAAGAGAATCCCTCGGCCGGGAGCCGCGAGCTGCTGTGCTGGGGCCCGTGGCTGGCAGAGAGAGCGGCGAATGTGCAGCCTTAACTTCAGAGCAGCGGGTCTCAGAATTCAGTGCAGTGTCTGCCCTTTCTTTTTTAATCATAGTAACGGAGTTCAGCAGTCTCTTTTTCCTCTGCTAGAATCTTTTCTCAGTAGTGTTTCTTACCTAAGTGTTTACAAATAGAGAACTTTTCCTTCTCGAAATTGGCTGCGACCTTTCTGTGGATTTGAAGCCATAGCAGCAGGAGAAGCAGGGGACTGGGTTTGGGCAGCGCAGTGACTTTTGAGTGATTCTTCACCTCCGTGAAGTAAGGCTCTGCTGCTGAGCCGGGGTCTCCAGGTCCCGGGCTGGACAGGGCCGCAGCTGGGGGAAGCTGCTGCCCAGCGCCTTGTGGTGCCTCAGCAGAGGAGGGGATGCGTCTCTTGCGGTCACCTGCCCGGTGACGTCTTGGTGACTTTGCACACCTGGGGGCGGGGGCAGGGCTTGCTGTCTGTGCTCCAGGATGGTGAGCAACAAACAGTGCAGGTGTTTTAAGCATAAGAAAGTAATAGGGCAGGAGAATTGGTAGCAAGGAGGAAGTGGCCCTACTCTGTGAATAGACTCCTATGCTTTCTGCTTCCGGGGCTATTTTAACTTGGGGAATAAAGTCTTAGAAAAATCAAGCCACTTCTTGGGTGTTTGAAAGATTTGTTTATCCTCAGCTCACTTGAGGTCAACTGTCTGTATTGAAATTCTAGTTTGGGTGAGTGGTGGCGCACGCCTGTGATCCTCGCACTTCCGGGACCAAGGCAGGAGAATCACCGCAATTCAAGGCCAACCTGAACTGTGTAGCAAGACCCTGTCTCAAAAAAAAAAAAAAAAAAAAAATTGAAATTCTAGTTTTATAAATAACATTTGTGCTGGGTGTAGGGGCACAGACCTGTAATCCTAGCACTTGGGAGGCAGAGGCAGGAGGATCACTGAGTTCAGGGCCGGCCTGGGTTACACAGCAGGACCCTGTCTCCAGATAAAACAAAACTGACAAACAAAGGTAAACCTATAAATAACATTTGCTTTTTTTTTTCCTCCCCCCTGTCATCTAATTTTTTTCTTTCTTTCTTTCTTTTTTTTTTTAAGAGAAAAAAGACACATATAAGACAGGCAAAAAGCAAAAGAGACAAACGACTAGAGTAAATGCACAACAGTAACATTACAGGTTTACAAAACAGGATGATGGAAACTTGACAATGGTTGCAATATTGCGTGTCGTTATCTTCAAAATAGATATTTACGTTAACAGGTATAGACATAGCAACCCAATTTGTAATAGCCAGATCTTGGAAACAACCCAAGTGCCCATCAATTAAAGACTGGATAAAAAAGATGTGGCATTTTTATACAATGGAGTACTACTCAGCTATTAAGAAAGATTGCATTGAGACTTTTATAAGTAAATGGTCACGACTTGAGACCATACTCATAAGTGAGATAAATCAAACCCACATGTGTAAATAACGTTTGCTTTGCAAAGAGAACTCATTGTTGTCTTCTTTGTAGGATGATTATTTGATATAACCACAAGGTTTTAGAAAGTCCAAAATTTCTTGATAGTTTCCTAATTCCAAAGCTCTTTTGCGTGACCCTGTGTGCCGCTGGGAATCACAGGGAATTTAGGAGAACTGCCAGAGGTGGGTGGGGGAGGCCTCCCTTGCTTTGTAGGAGATTAAGCAGGTGGAAGAGGACATTTTGCCCACCAGGGGGCGAGGGAGCCACAGGGGAGATTTGAGTATCTCGTGACACCGTTTACCTCAAAGGGTAGAGCAGGACTTGAAACCAAAAGGAGGGCAAGGTTTGTAAAAATAGCCATCACTAGATTGGTGAGCGTTAAGAAACTTGGCTGTGATTTTAGGCGAATGGCCTATTCTCTTTTTTTAAAAAAATGCTAGGCATTTTCAAAACCTATTTTTAAGAACCACATGGCTGGGATCCTGGGCCCAGAGCCAGGGTCTAGCTAGCTTCGTAGAATTTTCCCAGTAGAAGTAAAAAATACAAAAGTAAAATTTTAGGACTGGAGATGTAGCTCACTGGTAGAGCACTTGCCCAGCATGCTTGAAGGCCTGAGCACTGTACACCCTATTAAGTACTACAGTAAAATGAAATAAAAAGAAAAATACAGTTTTAGATGCTGCAGCCTCAGAATGGGTCCCTGCAGCGGGCAGGCCCTGCAGGCCGGCTCTGCTCCCCGTGTGCTGCGCGGATGGGGCCCTGGAAGGCTCAGTCTGCAGACACCAAGTTCCCGAGTGTGTTCTGGGTGCTTGGAAACCTGGAAAGCCCCAATCTGCCCTGCGGTAAAATGTTCCTGATTTTCACTTTTTCTTAATGGACCTGGCGAAAAGCGTGGGAATATTTTCTTGCAAACAGAAGTTAGATCTGTACATCCCAAGGCCTCACCGCTTCATAAGGACAGTGTTTGTGCCAAGGCCAGGCTGGAATCTTCCCAGGGGTGAGGCCCTGCCTCTGTCTCTAATCTGTCTTCGCAGGGAACCCTTGGGGGGTCCCCCCACCTTCCCTGTCAGTGACAGTGCAGAGGTCTCCAAGATGTTTGGTTTGCATTTGTTTAAAAGAGATGCTGAGTTGTACATTATTACTCACTTGGGGGTCAAATCAAGACATGGGGTGCTTTGTAATGCAGGTGTTCTGCGTGGCCATGGGCATGGGCAGGGGGTCTAGCAGCTTTTGCCCCTAGGGAGACTTGGAGAGTGACAGCGTTTGGAACTGGAGGGAATCATTTTACATCCAAAGAAACCCAAGTGCAGTGATGGGTGCTTGTAGTTTGAGCCCTTATGAGGCTGAGGCAGGAGGATCACTTGGAGAACATAGCAAGATGCTGTTTGTTGTTAAAGACAGACAGGTAAACCGTGGTCCGTGAGTGTGGGGTCAGTGGTCGAGCCTCTGGGCACTGGGTTTCCTCCCCAGAACCACAGGTACAAACAGCTGAAGTTAGAGAGTAAGTAGCCTTTCTGGTGGTCATTACGCTAGGCAGTAGGACCAAGGCTTCCAGCTTCCACTTGAGGTTGCTTCCCAGGAGTTCTTTGATTTTGGAGCATCTTCCTTTGGAGTGTTGGTCATGCTTGTGCCAGAGTTCTGGGAAGGGACTTTGGCGCCGTCATCTGTCCCAGGCACGGCACCACTCCTGCGGTCCTGCACACAGGTGGTCGTCCCAGAAGCTTACCTGGAGGCTGGGCTGCAGCACTGGAGAGGCCTTGGGTTCCCGCCCTGCCCTGCGAAGCAAACCAGAAGGTTCCCCTGCAGGAGGTGCGCCGGCCAGCGACCCTGCCCAAGACAGTTCAGAGTTGCCTCCTGGAAGGATTGTAAGACGTGCCGGAATAATCCATTGTATCAGTATTCAAGCTTTGCTTTGGAACAGCAGTCGTATTGCCTGCCTTCATCTCTTTCTTAGTTACTTACGTTTGAGTGATGAGATGCTTTCTAAAATCTTAATGACAACTTCCAAGGGCAATTTCTGTCACTTTGAAAGAAGGCCATTACAAAGAGGAATGGAGGAAATTTTGAAGATTTCCAAAGGAGAACGTGAAGAGAGAGTATTTTGTCTGAAAGTTGCAGTTTTAAGCATATCTAATCATGTTTGTTTATCCTGCATCTTTTGCTGGGTGCCCAGGAGGCATGATCTGTGGTCCTGGTCCTGCCGCTGGGCTGTGACTGTCTGGGAGCACACAGCTCGTGAGTGGCTCACAGAGGAGAGGCAGCCAGGGTTGGAGGCCCAGTGGCCGGACGGGTCTCACAGATGGGGGCGGAGGCAGTGTGAGTGCTGTGCCATGAGCGAACGCACACGGAGGGGTCGCATGCTAAACTCCCTCAGGGAAGTGGACAGTCCCCACAGCCCAGTGACACCATAGACCCTTGTGATGTCTCAGCAGAACTGGTCACCCCTGGTTTGTGGGGGTGTTGGTGTAGACACACCTGCTGCACTGCCGGGCATTTCAAATCAGCGCCTGTGGTCGTGCACAGTGTACAAGGCCTGGAAATAATGAGTGGCCGTTAGCGCTTTTGTTTTTGTTTCTGTTTCTGTGGCACCAGGGATCGAACTCACAGCCTCATGCCTATCAGGCAGGTGCTTAAGCCGCTGAGCCAAATTCCTGGCCCTAGTTTTTTGAGGTAGGGTCGCACTGTGTAGCTCAGGCCAGCCTTGCACTCGCGTTGTAGCCCAAACCAGCCTCGAACTCGCTCCTCCTACCTCAGCCTCCCGAGTGCTGGGATTAAAGGCTTGCGCCACCATGCCTGGCTCGTTAGTGCTTTATGTGGATACTTTTTATGGTTATTGTGGAGTGTGCTCCTATTACTGAGTACAGTATAGACAGGTGTGGCGCATGTACCTGTGTGCGGTCTCTGCTGCTCAGGAGGCTAAGCCAAGAGGATCCTGGAGCCCAGGAGTGTGGGATGAGAAGCACAGCAAGACTCTGTCTCTTACACAATGACAACAAAAATGGACTGTAAAAGTAGTACAGCTTGGTTTGTCTTGGGCTTCCTGTGCATCTTGAGCGAGTCTGGGGGCCACGTGGTAGCCATAGGCTTCCTGAGGTGGCTCTGGATGATGCCCCATGCTAAGCAGAGCTTGACCAGATCTGGAGGCAGCCAGATAAGGGAGCAGGGAGGTGCACTGAGTGATGGGTTGGTGGCCCCTGAGTTCTGAGGTCTGTGTCCCCAGGGGAGGGGACAGTCTGTGGAGCAGCAATGTGTATCATGGCTGAGTTCCCCTCTGCAGAAGAGCCTGCTATGTAGCAAGTGTGCATTGAGGGAAAGGGAGATGGCTGTTCTCCCTTTGCTTGTTACTAAGGTGTCTAGGCTTCTTGATGTGACCGAGAAAGGTTTGTGCTGAGAGGTAACATCTTGAGGCTATGGTACCTCAGTACCCCACTGTCATAAGTAGATCTAGGTGAAAAACCAACAGTGTAATATTAGAACTGAACCAAGTTTTTGAACAAATGAACTTAGTAGATGTCTACAAAGTGTTCTGCCCCTAAACATCAGAATACACATTCTTCTCAGCTGTACATGGGACGTTCTCCAAAACAGACCACATACTAGCCCATAGAACATGCTGAAGTAAATGCAAAGGAATTGAAATTATCCCATGCATATTATCGGAGCATAGTGCAATGAAATTGGAAAATCAGTGGCAAAAGAAACCACAAAAACTCCATAAACACATGGAAATTAACACGCTAGTGAGCAACCGACGAGTCATAGATGGAATTAAAGAAGAAATTAGACAGTGTCTACAATTAAATGATAATGCCAATACAGCATATTGGAACTTAGGGGATGCTGTGTGCAGAGCAGTCTTATGAGTGAAATTTATAGCAATAAATACTCATACTAGAAAAACAGAAGGCGCTCAAATAACCTAACGTTGAACCTCAAACTTCTAGAAAAAGTAGAGCAAGTCAAGCCCAAAACTTGTATGAGGGAGGAAATTATAAAGATAGAGCAGAAATTAGTGCAGTGGAGATTAAGAAAACAATATGAAGAATCAATGAATTGAAGAGTTGATTCTTTGAAAGATCAGATAAAATTGACAAGCCCTTAACTATCTTACCAAAGAAAGGGAAGAATAGACTCAAATCCATACAATTAGGAATGAAAAGGGTGAAAGGGTGAAATCACAACAGACCCTGCAGAAATCCAGAAGATCATCAATACTGACTTTGGGAATCTGTATTCTAATAAGTTGGAAAACAAAGAAGAAATGGACAGATTTGTAGATACCAAAGCTGGATGTATTATCAAAGCTGGATGAAGATATAAAATTTCTCAACAATCCAATACCGGTCAATGACATTGAAGATATAATTAAAAACCTACCAACGAATAAAAGCCCAGCCCCTGATGAATTCACTGCTGAATTCTTTAAGAAATTTAGAGAAGACCTAATGGTGCCACTTTTTAATCTCTTTAATGAAATTGAAAAGGAAGCATTACTCCCAAATTCATTTCTGGAAGCAAGCATTACCGTGATACCAAAACCAGGGAAGGATCCAATCAAAAAGAAAACTACAGGCCAATCTCCCTAATGAACACAGATGCAAAAATACTCAATAAGATACTGGCAAACAATGCAACAATCATCAAGAAGATCATATACCATGACCAAGTAAGATTCATCCCAGGGTTACAGGGATGGTTCAACATATGCAAATCAACGTATGCGATACACCATATTAACAGAGCCAAGGACAGAAATCATACAATCATCTCAATAGATGGAGAAAAGCATTTGACAAAGTTCAACATCCATTCATGATAAAAAAGCCTTCAAATAGAAACTGGAATAGATGATCTTTATCGCAATCTAATAAAAGCTATTTATGAGAAACCAGCAGCCAACATCATATTAAATGGTCAAAAACCAAAAGCTTTCACCCTAAAATCAGGAACAAGACAAGGATGTCCACTGTCTCCACTCTTATTCAATATAGTTTTGGAAACTTTAGCCAGAGTAATTAGATAAGAGAAAGAAAAGGAATAAAGATAGGAAAGGAAGAGCTTAAATTATTATTTGTGGATGACATGATACACGGAGGACCCCAAAAAACTCTACCAAAAGACTTCTAGACTTTTTTTTTTTTTTTTTTGCGGCACCAGGGATCGAACTCAAAACCTCGCACCTGCCAGGGAAGGCGCTTAAGCCACTGAGCCAAACTCCTGGCCCTAGTGTTTTGAGGCAGGGTCGCACTATGTAGCTCAGGCTGGTCTTGCGCTCACGTAGCCCAGGCTGGCCTCGAACTCACAACGCTCCTCCTACCTCAGCCTCCCGAGTGCTGGGATTAAAGGCGTGCGCCACCACACCCGGCAAGACTTCTAGGCTTAATAACCAAATTTAGTAGCACAGTTGGATACAAAGCCAACACTCAAACATTTCTCAAGCATTTCTGTACTAAGTAATGAACTCACTGAGAGAGAAATTAGGGAAACCACACCTTTCACAATAGTAACTGAAAAAATGAAATACTCAGGAATCAATCTAACAAACGAAGTAAAAGACCTTTTCATTGAAAAGTATAGTACTCTGAAAAAGGAAATTGAAGAGGATATCATAAAATGGAAAGATATCCTTTGCTCTTGGGTTGGAAGAACCAATATGGTGAAAATGGCCATACTCCCAAAATGGTTATACAGATTTAATGCAATCTCAATGAAAATAACAATAGTGTATCTCACAGAATTAGAGAAGACAATCCTAAAATTCATTTGAAAGCTGTGAGACCTAGAATAGCAAAAGCAGTTCTGGGTGACAAAGGCAAGGCAGGGGGCATCACAATCCCAGACTTGAAATTTTGTTACAAAGCTACTGTGATAAAACAAAACAAAGCAAAAACCAGCATGGTACTGGTAGACAAACAGACCCAAGGATCAGAGAGAAAGACTAGAAGATGCAGAAACAACTCCAAACGCACTCAGCCCCCTTATCATTGACAAGCCAAGCACCTTCTCTGGAAGAAAGATAGCTTTTTAAATAAATGATGCTAGAAAAACTGGCTTTCCACATGCCAGACTAAAGCTAGAGCTATACTTTTCACCATGCACTAAACTAAAATTGAAATGGATCAAAGATCTATTAAAATAGAAACACTAAATTAGCTGGAAGATAAAATAGGTAGAACTCTTGAAGACATAGATGTAGGCAAATACTTTATGAACAAAACCCAGTTACACAGAAAATACCACAAACTATCAACAACTGGAATCTCATCATCTTAAAAAGCTTTCCTACGTCAAAACAAACCACCAACAGAGTAAAGAGACAACCCATAGTGTGGGGAAAAAATTTTGCCAGCTGTTCCTCAGACAGTGGACTAATATCTCGATTATAGAGAGAATTTTTTAAAAAAATCAGATCCCCCAAATTTAAAGACTCAGTCCAAAAATGGGCATCTGAAATGAACAGACACCTGTCAGATAAAGAAATAGAAATGGCAAATAAATATATGAGAAAATGTTCAACATCACTGGTCATTGGAGAGATACAAATTAAAACAAACTGAGATTCCATCTCCAGTAAGAATGGCTATGATTAAGAAATCAACCGATGACAATTGCTAGAGGGGCTGTGGGGAAAAAGGAACCATTTTCCACATTGGTGGGAGTGTAGACTGGTACAACTACTGTGGAAATCAGTACAGAGATTCCTCAAAAAACTGAAACTAGACGTTCTGTTTGCTCCAGCTATTCCTCTCCTTTGTATCTTCCCAAAAGAATTAAAAGCATCAGACCCCAGTGACATATGCACACCCATGTTTATAGCAGCACGGTTGGTAATAGTTAGCTCTTGGAAACAACTCAGGTGCCCATTAACTGATGAGTGGATAAAGAAGATGTGGGTGTATATGTGTGTGTGTATATATATATATATATATATACACACACACACACACATATATACATACAGTGGACTACTGTGCTGCCATAAAGGATAAGCTTGAGACATTTCTAGCTATGTGGATGTACCTTGAGTGAAATAAATCATACACGTGTCAGTATCACTTAGTTTCTCTAGTTTGAGAAACCAAAAGGGTAACTTAGGACTGAAGTGCATAATAGATAGTGGGAAATGGGAAGAAAATTTTCACATGAGAAGGGGAATTAGGGAGGGTGGAGGGGTAAAGGAAGGAAGGGACAGAAAAAATGAGAATAGAAGGAAAAAATGGAAACAAAGCTTTCATAAATAAGCAGGGGGAGAGGGGTTGAAGTGGGGAGGGTAGGGAATGGGAAAAGAAGAAACAAGGTATATCCCACACGGTACGAACTCCCTGTGATTAAGGTGATCGCTGTGTATACCTAAATGTACCAGTGAAACAAAAAGCCTAGTGAGGACTTCCATGGACCAGGATTCCTGCGGGAACGTCATGGCCTTGGTGCCCACAGAGGCTGCCCCGGTCCAAGCTCAGGAGACCCTGCGCGGGGGCTCCAGCTCCGGATTGGGCGCCTCTCTCTCTGCAGCCTGCCCTGGATGGTGACCCTGTCCATCTGCGGTTGTCACAGCTGTGGAAAGTGGACGGAGGAGCACAAAACACAAACCGCGGAGGGCCGGCCCTGCCTACCAGGGGAGGGGGCCCCTTTGAGTCTGTACCCCCACTCGAGGAGACCCAGGTGGTGACTACTTCAGCAGGTCCGCTCCGGTGACCCAGGGCACCTGCCCCTCTCTGAGTGCCGTCCCAAAAGTGTGGCCAGGGCGGCTGCTGCGGGCCCGGGAAAGCCAGGCTCGTTAAAACTCCATGTTCTCCTCCACCTCCTTCCCCGGCTCTTCTCCAGAGCCAAGATGAGCATGAAAGGGAAGCGTGTGGAATGGAATCAGGACCTCACGGCAGCCGGGACAGCGAGCTGGAGGCGCCCGGGAAGCGGGACCCAGCGCTGCCGGCGGCTGGAAGCAGCGTGTTCCAAGTGAGAGGGAGGATTCGAGGGGGGCTCATGGTTCGCGTCTCCTGCTGCGCTAAAAGCTGTGCTCTTGACTGTACCTTTCGATCATGCCCCTTTGCGGGAATGGGGGGTACCTGGTGCCCCAGCGCTGCCTGCCCACCCAGCCTGTATCTGAATCATTTTACTAGGAAATATTCTTTGAATGGGATTCAGTGACCCTAAATGTTTGTAGGAATGAAAATCAGTACGTAAGAATTTTTTAGGCACAAGGAAACACTAGTCAAGCATATAAAGCAGTGGTTTTAAAATTAACGAGTTACTGTGTTTTGCAAGAGATGACTTTTCCTGGAAATGGTAATGTGGTTAGGATTCTTCCCTCAGGACTGATTTGTTTAAAATATAATTTCTACTCTGTACTTTATACAGAATATATGTGTATCTTTTTTTTTTTAATTATTAATTTTGATTTGAGACAGGGCCTTGCTGTGTAGTTCAGACTGGCCTTGAACTCACTGTATGTCTTGGGCTGGTGTGGGACTCCTGGCGATCCTCCTGCTTCCAGAGTATACTTACATAGTAATTTCTAATTTTTTGGGGGGGCATTGTGGTTGGGGCCCAGGGCTCCCTAGACCTTAAATGTATGTTAGAGCAGATTTCCTATTCAATCATGTAGTATCAGTTGAATTCATTTTTGTTCAGTTTCTGCAAAGTTTAGTCAGGGTTAAGCTATGTTAAATTATATTTTCTGTGACTTTTAAAAATTAAATAAATGAATACCATGCATATCAGATGATGATGGCCCAAACCACTGTTTTTGCTTTTCCAAAATTGCCCATGCAGTTTGAAATTCGCCCCTAGAGGGGGGTGTTGTATTGAAAGTTTTAAGTCATGGCAGAACCATTTTAAGTTTTGAGGAAGCAGTGCATTTATGAGAACTTGCAGTTTTATAGTAAGTGCCGCCCAAGTGTGCCAGTTAACAAACGGGATCGTTTTATGAATGACACACCCAAGACATAGCTCAGCGATAGCTGCTTTTGTGAAAAAATGGGATGAAATATTACGTGTTTGGCATGGGTTTTTTCCTCTGAG
>RJWM01018469.1:0-40972 GCA_004363535.1 Dasyprocta punctata
TAATAAAAGCAAAAGAGTGAAAGCATTAATGGGCCTTTGAAACCAGACAATAGGAAACCAACAATAGCTACCATAATGTCTCTTGTCTTCCTCAAAGTAGCTATCCATACCTTCACACATATTGAAATCAAATAATAGAAAACAGACTAAAACCAATCAAAACAAAGAATATAAGCATTCTTGGACTTCAAAACAAGATGCTATGAAATCAACAATGTCTATCATAATGTCATGTTGTCTTCAAAGTAGCTGTTCATACCATCACACATAATAGAATCAATTCTTATAAATTCTTTAGGAGAAGTACTAGGCATTCATAACCCTATACATGTATATCTGTCCTTTCTGTATTAGAGGAAAAAACAAAACAAAACAAAACAAAATACAAGAAAACCAAGAATCAAAAGAGATACATAAATAACAATAACAAAGAACCCCAAACAATAACAATATAGGCTTTCACAACAAGGTGATGGGAACATAACAAAGGTGGTTATTTTGCTTAGTTATCTTCAGAAGAGTTACTCAGATTACCAGATATAGACTTGCAAAATTCATCTGATCCTATGAATGTTAACTGTTTTGTTCCAAGAACTAATAGATTCAGTAGTACAATCATCCCAGCTATCCTAAGTGAATATGTACAAATTTATATTTTTTTCTTTTTCCTTCCTTCTTTTCTCCTTTTCCCTGAGTTATTTTTTCCCCTTTGAGCAGTTTCTTACCCTTTCACAATAATTACTGAAGATTTTGTATCTTATTTACTCTTTCAGTTTCTTACCCTAGGGAAACAATAAGGTATTTACACATGTGAGTTTGATTTAATTCACTTATGAGTATGATCTCAAGCCGCATCCATTTACCTATAAAAGCCTCAATGTGATCCTTCTTCATAGCTGAGTAATACTCCGTTGTATAGAAACACTACATCTTTTTTATCCATTCCTCAGTTGGTGGGCATTTGGGTTGTTTCCAAGATTTAGCTATTACAAATCGTGCTGCTATAAACATGGGTGCACATATATCTCTGGGGTATGATGTTTTCAATTCTTCTGGGAATATGTCTAGAAGCAGAATAGCTAGGTTAAATGGGACTTCCAATCCCAGCTTTTTGAGGAACATCCAGACTGATTTCCACAGTGGCTGCACCAGTCTACACTCCCACCAACAGTGCAGAAGAGTTCCGTTTTCCCCACAGCCTCTCCTGCATTTGTTATTGGTGGTTTTCTTGATCCTGGCCATTCTTTCTGGAGTGAGATGAAATCTCAGTTTTTTTTTTTTTTTTTTTTCGGCACCGGGGATCGAACTCACAGCCTCATGCCTGCCAGGGCAGGCGCTTAAGGCACTGAGCCAAACTCCCGGCCCTGGTTTTTTGAGGCAGGGTCACACTATGTAGCTCAGGCCAGCCTTGCACTCGCGTTGTTGCCCAAGGGGGCCTCAAACTCACAACGCTCCACCTACCTCAGCCTCCCGAGTGCTGGGATTAAAGGCGTGCGCCACCACGCCCGGCTGATCTCAGTTGTTTTAATCTGCATTTTTCTAATGACCAATGATGCCAAACATTTTTTCATGTGTTTGTTTGCCATTTGTATTTCTTCAGCTGAGAAGTGTGTATTCATCTTAGATGCTCATTTTTGGATTGGGTCTTTGAATTTTGGGGGCCTGATTTTTAAATAATTCTTTATATGTTCTAGATAGAAGTCCTTTGTATGAGGGACAGTTGACTAAGATTTTTTTTCCCCAACTTGTGGATTTTCTTTTCACTTTGTTGAAGATTTCTTTTGACATACAAAAACTTTTTAATAAGACGAGATCCCAGTTGTTGATTCTGGAATGCATTTCCCAAGCAGTTTGATCTTATCCATGAATTCTCTGCCTACCCCTATGTCTTCAAGATTTCTACCTACTTTGTCTTCCAGCAGATTTAGTGTTTCTGTTTTAATATTTAGATCTTTGATCCATTATGGCTTTAGTTTAGTGCATGGTGATAGGCATGGGTCCAGTTTTAGTTTTCCAGCACCACTTATTAAAGAGGCTATCTTTCTTCCAGTGAACATATTTAGCCCCTTTGTCAAGTATAAGGTGCAGTTGTGGTTCTAATTTATTCCATTGATCTTCAGGTCTTTTTATTCCAGTACCATGCTAATTTTATCCAGTAGCTTTGTAGTATAACTTTAAGTCAGGGATTGTGATGCCTTCTGCCATACCTTTGTTGCCCAGAATTGCCTTTGCTATTCTAGGTCTCTTCTGGTTCCAGATGAATTTTAGGAATAATTCCTCTAGATCTGTTAGGTATGTTAATGGTATTTTGGTTGGAATTGCATTAAATCTGTGTAACAATTTTGGGAGAATGGCCATTTTCACAGTGTTTGTTCTTCTTATCCATAAACAAGGAATGGCTTTCCATCTTCTGAGATCCTTTTGATTTCTTTTTTCAGAGTACTGTAACGTTCACTGAATAGATCTTTTACTTCCTTTGTTAGATTGATTGATAAGTATTTCATTTTTTTGGATGCTATTGTGAAGAGTGTGGTTTCTCTTACTTCTGTCTCAGTGAGTTTGTTGTTTGTGTACAGGAATGCTATTGATTTTTGAGTATTGATTTTGTATCCAGCTACATTACTGAATTTGGTTATTACATCTGTAAGTCTTTCAATGGAGTTTTGGGGGATCTTCTATGTAGTGTATCATGTCATCTGCAAATATTGATAATTTAACTTCTTCCTTTATTATCCTTATTCCTTTTATTTCTCTCTCTTGTCTAATTGCTCTGGCTAATGTTTCCAGCACTATACTGAATAGGAGTGGTGATAGTGGACAGCCTTGTTTTGTTCTCGATTTTAGAGTGAAAGCGTTCAGTCTTTGACTATTTAGTATGATATTGACTGTTGGTTTGTCATAGATGGCTTTTATCAGATTGAGATCAAGACCATTTATTCCAATTTTCCTGTAGGGTTCTTATCATGAATGAGTGTTGAAGTTTATCAGAAGCCTTTTCTGCATCTATTGAAATGATCATAGTGATTCTTATCTTTGGTTCTATTGATATGGTGTATTTATTGATTTGCATATGTTGAACTATCCCTGCATTCCTGGAATGAATCCTACTTGGTCGTGGTATGTAATCTTCTTGATGGCTTGCTGCATTCTGTTTGCCAGTATTTCATTGAAGATTTTTTCCTCTGTGTTCATTAGGGAGATTAGCCTGTAGTTCTCCTTTTTGGTTGGGTCTTTCTCTGGTTTTGGTATTAGGGTAATACTTGCTTCCAGGAATGAGTTAGGGAGACTTGCTTCTCTTTCAGTTTCATTGAAGACTTTGAGGAGTGTTGGCATTAAGTCTTCCTTGAATTTCTTGTAGAATTCAGCTGTGAATCCATCAGGACCTGAGCTTTTCTTTGTTGGTAAGGTTCTAATACATTTTCAATTTCATTAACTGAAATTGGGTTATTCAGCAGTTTTACATCTTCTTGACCTAGCTTTGGTAAGTCATATGTTTCTAGAAATCTGCCCATTTCTTCTGTGTTATCAAACCTATGACAGTAAAGGTTTTCAAAGTAGGTATTAATGATCTTCTGTATCTCCACAGGGTTTGTAATAATTTCGACCTTTTCATTTCTTATTGCATGCATTTGAGTTTTTTCTTTCCCTTTTTTAATAAGGTTGCCTAGGAGCTTATCAACTTTATTTATTCTTTCAAGGAACCAACTGATCCCTTGTTTTTTTTTTTTTTTTTTTTTTTTGCGGCACCGGGGATCGAACTCACAGCCTCATGCCTGCCAGACAGGCGCATAAGCCACTGAGCCAAACTCCCAGCCCTTATCCCTTGTTATTTTTAAAAGATCTTTCCTTTCCTGTTCACTTGCTGCAATCTTGCCTTCGAGGTCTGAAAGTCTGTTTTCATGTTCATTGAGGTGGTTTTGCCACCTTTCAATGGAATTTTTGATTTCTTGGACATCTCTTTGAATCTGTTTCATGTCTTGTATTTCTTTCTTAAATTGTTCATTCAAGGTTTCCATCTTTTTGCAGTGCTCCTCAATTTTTTTAAACTATGTCTTCTTTAGATGTTTTCAGCATTTCTTTTATTGCATTTATCATTTATTCTTTTACCTGTGAGATTATTTCTGGTCTGAGTTCCTTTACAGCTTCATGGAGTTGTTTCTTTACTTCAGTTGCTATCATTTCAGAAGTTTCAGGTGTATGACTTACACTTTCTTCTATGTCCCTGTCCCCTAGGCTTGGTTGGGATGGGCTGGAGGTTTGTGATTGCATTTTGCTCTTTAGTTTTGTCATTTTCCTGTATTCCCCAGGTCCCTGGTGGCACTCGAAGGCCCCTCAAATAGGGGGAATATGCTGGGTAGACCTTCAGCACGCCCTATGTGGCACTCTGAAGCTCCCCAGCTGTTCGGGGAGCTTCAGAGTGCCACAGCTGCTTGCTGGGCAGGACTCTACCAGGCTCTGAGTGGTGTACCAAGGCTGAACAGCTAGATGAAGTACACTGTGCAGGCCTTCAGCTCATACCACACAGCACACCACAGCTCCCCAGCTGCTTGGGGTTCCTGGGCAGGGTCCTACCAGGTTCTAATCAAGGTGCTGAGGTTGTACAGCTAGAAGATGTCAGTAATTCTTTCTTCATATTCTTCATACTCTTCATACATCCAAATATATATGTATTTTGGAAGAATTACAATTGTTTTATAGTTAACTGAGGCACTGTTAGTTTTTCTTTTGGCTTTTTTTTATCCTCTATATTTTAGTTTGGATAAGTTCTACCATTCTGTCTTCAAATTCTTTGATCTCTTTGCGTTGTCAAATCTGCTATTAAGTGAATTTTTCATTTCACATGCTATATTTTCAACTCCAGAAGTTTCATTGGTACTCTTTTTGTTTTTGTTTTGGGTTCTCTTTTGTTTTATATTTCTCTCTTTCTTATGTCTGTGCTCTCTTCTAAATTATGAACGTATTTACAGTAACTGAAATGAAGCCTTGTCAACTAATTTTATCATCTTTACCATTTCTAGACCTGCCTTATTGATTGATTTATTTTCTCAGTTAGGAGTCTCATTTTTCTTTTTTCTTTTTTCTTTTTTTTTTTTTTTTGCATGTCTGTATCTTTTGGGTTGGAGATTTATTGAGGTATTCACATACCATACAATTCACCCATTTAAAATTTACACTTCAATGGCTTTATTATGATCAGAGTTGTGCACCAATCACCACAATCAATTTTACAGATGTTTCACTACCCCCAAAAGTAGTCTTGTTCCCCTTTCCCTTCCTTCCCCAATCCTTTCCACCCCCCAGTCCCACTCCTAGACAGCAACTAATCAACTTTTTGTCTAGAGATTGCTGATTCTGGAGACTGCATATAGATGTTTCCATGTGTGATTGCCTGTGATCTAGAACAGTGTGCTTAAGGTCCGTACATACTGTACCCTGTGTCAGGACTTCTATTCTTTTTATTGCCAATAGCACTCTGTGGTGTGGATCCTGTACACTGGGTAGATACTGAATGCCATGGTGTTATGCTGTTTGCTTTCCATCCACAGCACTTTAGGAGGCAGGCATGATTTGCTTGGCCTCGTGGATGAGGAAAGGGAGGCTCACAGAGAAAGCTGGATCCTAGGAAGCTGGTGTGAGGGAAGAGATGTAGCTTTTCTCTGAGCCATGCTTTCAGAGGGTCTGGAAGGAAAGACATGGACCTTCCTTCAAGAGTGATTGAGTCTGCCGAGGGATGCACACATGTACTTTGGAAAGTCTGGTGGTAGTGGTGATGGGGAGAGGGCCACAAGGCCCTGTCCTGAGAATTCCTGGTCAGAGGGGAAGTTGAGACCTTTCCTTTGGATCTGTGACCTTGGAATCTGATTAGTGGAGGTCAGTAGGTGTGGGATCTGGGAAGGGCCTGCCAGCATGGGGCACTGCCTACATCTTTCTGCAGGAAGTTGGTGCCCAGGCAATGCCAAGAGGGATGCCAGGCAAGGGGCAGAACCTATAGCACCTGGCATGGGTTTTGCCCATAGTTTTTCTTAGAGGTACTGCATGACATTGAGAATTCCTGGTCTTCAGTTGCTTGTTAAGGTCTGCTGGGTGTAGAGGGCTGTGCCATCTACCTTATGCTCTGTAGACAACTCTTCCTATAGCTACAACGTCTTGTCGCCACCTGTGTGCTCAGCACCATGCCAGGTTCTGGGACCAGTGGGGTGTCCTCTGGGACTAGGAGCAGTGGATGCAGGGCCAGACCCCATCAAAGACCCAGGCTCAAGCTACCCTGGTTCCGTGTTTGATTGCATTTTGATATCTCAGTACTGGCTCCATTCCATACCAAGACCTCACCTTATCCCTGGTTTGGGGACCTCAGCCTTAAATGACACACTTGAGTCCCTTTCTCACAGTGCTTAGCCTGACAGTCTGTTCCTAGCCTGGTCCCTAGGGAAGGTTCTGGAGCACTGGATGCACCACGCTGTTGGTCTCTCAAAAGCAAGGAGACCCCCAGTCCAGCGAATCTCTAATTATAGGTTGTTCACCTTCCTAGCTAATCAGCTCCTGTCAGTTGAGGACCAGTCGCTGTAGAAGGGGCAGCCAAAGGCTCACAATTGTTGAACCTGGTTTCATGGCCCAGTTAAGAGGAACCCAGTGTCTTTCTCTGTTTCAGTCTTCTGAGCTGTGGGCAGGGGGCTTGGAGTGGCAGCCATTGGAAAACACCTGGCACCTGTCATTTGGGCAGACAAACCTGCGTGTCATTCTATACAGTTGTCAGAGATTCTGGTGGAGTGGAGCCCCTAGTGCAGGTTGCAGGATGCAGACCTCTTCAGCGTCCTTCAGTGGCCTTTATCCTTTCCCAGCTCCCCTCTCCTGTTTTTTAGACTCGTCTCTCAGATGCATACCCCAGCTCAGCACTGTATTCCGGGAATCTAGCTAAGACATCTGGTCTGGACTGCCCCAAAGGCGATGGAAACCTGCGGTTTTGTGCTGGGCGGGGCAGGGTGACTCCATCCAGTTCTTACTTTAGATTGGTTCCCTGGGGCCATGGGAAGAAAAGGCTGGCAGGTATGAGATGTGAAGAAAGTCACAGTGGTCAGTGGGTGGGGGGATCAGATGATGGGTATGGGAAAGGGACAGCAATTGCTGACAGTGAGGGAGAAATGGAGCCCAGGAACTAGGTGGGAGCCATGGTGAGGAGCTGGTTTGGGACAAGCAGACAGGTCCCATTTGCTCAATCCCAGGGGTCAGTGAAGAGTCCAGCAGAAGCAAATCCATAGACGCAGAGTAGATCAGCAGCTGCCCAGAGCTGGGGGAGGTGGGTTACCGTGGCAACGGTGAAGGAGACTTTGGCGGGTAGAAGCGGGTGGTGATAGACAACAGATAAGGGTTTGTTTGGGGCACGATGATGAAAATGTCCCAGGACTGCCTGGGGAAATGATTGTACAACCCTGTGATTATATTAAAAACTACTGAATGGTACACTTACAGTGGATGAATTGGATGGCATGTGATTTACATCACAATAAAGCTGTTTTTCTAATAAAAGCGATGAGTACGCTGTTGTCCAAGGGCGCTGGGGTTGGCTGTGGAAGGGATTTTGCTGATTAATGGATGGTGATGAACTTCAGATGTCCTGTTACTGAGCCATCTTATTTGCCAGGGGAACCAACCCTGGTGCCTGCCACAGGCTGGGGTGAGGCAGGGGCTGGTGCCCAGATCTCTGGACTTGCCCACCATCCCGGCATTCCCCGTGCCACCCCCCAGTGCCTTGCTGGCAGTGCCCACTGGCCACCACTCCACCCGCACATAGCCCTCCCTGTGGCCCATAGCCTGCCTGGCAAGAGGTGGGCGACAGACTGGGTGAATGACCTTTCTGCTCTTGTCTCCACCCACCCTGCCTCGTGAGTCTGACCAGCTCCCTCCCGCCCCCCAGGGACCTTCTCGCCGCCAAGGGGCAGCCTGGGAGGACCCAGCTTGGGTGGAGGGACACAGTGTTTGGTTCTCTGAGCTAGAGAGTTGGGAAATTGAACCTGACACCTGGCAAGGCCCACAGCCCTGGCAGCAAGCTGGGAGCCTAGCCCTTGCTCTCTGCCAGGCTTCTCCAGGCCAGCCCCTTGCCAGGGTCCTGGCAGAGGCCAGAGTGGGTGTGTCCAGGGGGCTGCAGGTGGCAGGTAGCCCACGGATAACGGAAAGGCTCAGAGATTGGTCATGGTGGGCCTGACAGTATTTCGAGTGTTGATGTTAACAATAAGAGAAGAATCCATGAGCCCTTGCCGAGGACACCGGAATGTCCAGTAACTGCCTCTGAACACATGCGTGGGCCATGTCTGGAGCCTCCTGCCACCAGGGCCCACCCTTGCTGCCGCGAGACCCCAGCCCGTCAGCCTCAGTGCCTCCACTGACCCTGACAACTCTGGCAGCTCAGGGCTGCTCTGTGCCACTGAGGAAGACCTGTGCTGTGGCTAGGGCCCGGCCCTGCTCCTGAAGAGGAGACCCTGTACCCAGGGTTGGCAGCCCCCTGCTGTCCCTGCCTGGGTCCTGCCTCGTGCTCACTCTCATTAGCTGAAGCCCAGGAGACACTGGGGTCCCCTTCAGCAGCACTGCCTGCCACAGGGGCTTCTGGGAACAAAGCAAGAAGCCCCCACTGCGTCGTCCTGGGCCAGCTTCCATGGTCAGCAGAGAGGCTGGGGTCAAGGACGACTTAGTAATTCCTTTCTAGCTGCTGTTGTCCCTCTCCACTACTCCCGCTGCCTCCTGGGCCGCCACCCACGGCTGTGTCCTCCACACGCACCGTCACCGCCACCCTCCCCTGCACCCTGTCCTCCACCTTCATGTCCGTCTTCACCCGCGCTCAGCTCCCCCACCCCTCCACAGCCTGAGGTGAGGGTCAGGAAGGGCTGAGCTGGGGTGGGCACCAGGGAAGCAGGAGAGCCCGAAACCAGAGGTGGAGCCAGGCCACCTGAGCAAACCCAAGCCAGAGCCCGAGTGGGCACGGCACATGGCAGGCCAGAGAGGGTGACCACCTCCTTGCCTGGCCAGCAAGTGAGAGGGACGCTGGATCCTGAAAGTCAATCCTGGAAGAGTTCTTGGGGGCCGGCAGCATGTTCAGGCCCCTCCAAGGAGGATCAGAGATGAAGAAGAGCAGGATGAGGCAGAAGCAGGCTGGTCTCTGGGCTCCCTTCCTTCCTGCTGCCCCGGGCATGGGTGCCTTTCTCCACTGGCAAAACAGCCAGAATGTCATCCATGAAGACCATGGTGCACAGCAGGCTGGAGTGGGGTTTGCTTTCATTTTTTTCTCTCCTTCCTTCCTTCCTGTCTTCCTTCCTTCCATCCTCATTCATAGTACTGAGGATTGAACCCAAGGCCTTCACATTGTATTACATCTTCAACCCTTTTTATTTTGAGACAGAGTCTTGCTAAGTCTTTAAATTGCCTGGGTTGGGCTCAAACTTGCAATCCTCCTGCCTCAGCCTCCCAGAGTACTGGGATTGCATGCACCTACCACCATGCCCAGCTTTCTTCTGGCTCTGTCCTTCTTGTCCCAGGGTCTCCTGTGGAAATTGCCAGTCAGAAAAGTGATGCTGTAGTGTAAGCATTTTTGGTGCTAGGTCTTCAGGGAGCCCCCTGCCTGAACCCTGCAGCCAGGCTATGGGTGCCACTGCCCACCTTCACCATGAGCTGCCCTTCAGCAAGTGCCCACTGGATGCCAGGCACCAGGCCAGATTGTCACTGTCATGTCCTAGGGGGAAACTGAGGCTCAGAGAGGTTAAGTAAGTCACCCACATTGCACAGCCCAAGCAGAGCTGGCGCACTGCGGCCGTCGGGGAAGGCAGTGAGCTGGCTGGTGCGTGGGGAGGAGATGGAAAACAAGACAAGCAGCTGCCACCACAGCCAGTGCCAATGGGCTGGGGCTCCCCGCCACCCACGGCCCTGCTGACTCCTGCCAGGGCTGGCTGCCAGCTGCACTGTGGGCAGCCAGAACACCCAGGTTCCTTGGGCGCCACCCTCTCCCCCATGGCCTTGGCACCAGTTCCTATGCCAGTGGGTTTGGATGGCGATAGCACCATCCACAGGCGAGGCCTGGGCCTGAGCCCAGCAATGCCAGCCATGGGGCCTGGGGCTGCTTCCAGGCCACCCAGCCCCACCGAGCAGGGCTGTGCCACCTCTGGGATGCTCAGATTGGGCTGGGCTCCAGCTGGGCCTCATCCCGCCCTGCTGCCCACTGCCCACTGCCTGCTGCCCACCGAGGGAGGAGGAGTGGGAGATCTGGTGGGAGATGGGGCAGTGGGACCTGGTAGCCATTGGGTATTTTTCTTGTTATTATTTGTTTGTTTGTTTTTAGAGACAGGGTGTCATTGTGTAGTTCGGGCTGGCCTTAACTCCATGCAATCCTCCTGCCCCAGCCTCCTGAGTGCTGGGATTACAGACATGTATGTGTGCCGGGCTCTCTGCTGGGCACTTTAGGTGCAAGTTTCAGGTAAAAGGTGGGATGCGGCAGCCACACAGCCAGCAGCTCCCCAGATGGCCTGGCCACTCCTCTGCACACACCCCCTGCCCCTCTGTGTTCCGTCGCAGCGTTGAACCTCACATGGCTCCCCACAGGCCCCTGGGTCCCTTCCCACCCTGGCCTCTCAGTTGGGTGGTGAACCAGGTCACCTGGGGCCACAGTTCTGCAGCCAGCACAGATCCCGCCTTCCCCACACCGGCCTCCGCCAGAGCCCCTGCTCCACTCTCCGTGCCGCCCACCCCGTCAGCTCTCAGGGGCCTCGGGAAAGCAGAGTGTGGCCGCGTCCCCCGGGCCCCAGAGCCCTTCCCTGTGCCCTGTTCACTGCAGAGACCCTTCAGCTCCTTAGGGTGGCTGCAGCCCCCAAGGCTTCCGTGCTATCTGGCCCCATCTCACGGGCTCCTCCTCCGCCACTGCCCCCAGCCTGGAGGAGCTCCCCCAAGATTCGGGCCAGACACCCCGTCCCCAGCAAGCAGCCCACCAACTCCCCTGCTCCAGCTAGGGTGAGGGCACCGACTGCTTGCAGCTGCCCATCTGCCCTGTACTCCTGTGAGCACAATGACTGTTACCCTTGGGGACACCTGTGAGGGGCGTAGCCTGTCATCCACTAACACGAAAGCCCCGAGGGCAGGGGTCAGCTTGGCTGCCTTCTCCCGGCCCCGGTTCCCGGGAGACACATCTGCTCTGTCCTGTCGTGGGGGTCCTTGAAGACTAGCGCCTTCTCTAGCAGGACAGCCCTGGACAACCACGATCAAAACCACAGCATGCAGCCGGGCCTGGTGGTGGTGCTTGTAATCCCAGCATTCTAGGAGGCCGAGACAGGAAGATTCTGAGCTACATAGTAAGTTCTGAGGCTACAAGGCAGTCTGAGCTACATAGTAAGTTCAAGGCTAGCCTGGGAAATTTGCAACTTAGTGAGGCACTGTCTTAAAATAAAATAAGAAAAGAAAGGAAGCAAAGGGGAAGGGAGGGGAAAGGAAGACAAAAGAAAGGGAAGGGAAGAGAAGGGAAGAGAAGAGAAAAGAAGGGAAGGAATATACTTAGCTTGAAGGCCTTCGGTTTGATTCCCACTGTGCAAAAAAAAAAAAAAAAAAAAAAAAAAAAAAAAAAAAAAAATCAGCGTCCAGGGAGCTGGGAGCAAGGAGGGCAGAAAGAAATGCTGTCTGATGATGGCGCCTGGGAAGACCTGTTTGGAGGCAGGCTGTACGTTGGATACCTTGGGTTTGGATTGAAGCTCTCACTCCCTAGCTGTGTGTTCTTGGGGAGCCACTCACCCTCTCTGAGCCTCCTTTCCTCACATGTGGAGCTATGCACATCAAGTGCAGGGGCTGCTGTCAGGGAGCCTCTGGTTTTGTGGGGCTCGCCTGGGGTCCCTCCTCAAAGAAGCAAAGAGTCGTGACCCCTGGCCTCAGGAGGCTGCCTTGATGTGTCCCTGTGGTGTTGGTGGGTGCAAGGAGGCTGGGGGTCCCTGCTCTGGGAGGGGGCTGCCTAAGTGGGCACACAGGGCTCCCCCTCTGTGAATCACCATGGGCCCTGCCCTCCATAGCCCAGGCACCGACGAACCCAGCCGTGGCCTGGAAGCGGCTCTGGGTGACGGTTCCCGTGTGTTACGGCTTTCAGCGCATGAGTCCAGACGGAGAACCGTTCTGAGGGGAAGACGGCACTGAGCGCCCATTTCCAGGGTGCACGGACCTCTGTGGGCCGTGTGTACAGGGAAGGCCAGGGGCGGGTGTCCTGCGAGACCAGCTGCTGCTCCTGCGCGTGCGCTGCCTGCCGGCGTTTCCCGTGGACTCTGTGCCCATTTCCCTTCGGGATGTTGTCTTTTCATATTTGCTTCTTCTTAAGAAGATACCGATCCTTGGGACAAAAAAAGAAGAACCTCCTGGTGTGGGGGTGACACCTGGTGGGGCAGAGGGCGGAGGAGGGGACACCCCCATGAGGAACAAGGGGCCAGGCGGCCTATGGAATACTAAGTCTGGAGCTCTGTCCTGAAGACTTGGGGAGCCGGGGCAGGAAAGCCACTTGCAGGGGTAGCTTGAGAGCAGGAGGTGGGCTCTCCCGAGGGGTGGTGGCCCAGGGTGCAGAGGGCCTCTGGAGAGGCGATGAGTGGCATGGTTACTCGGGCCCAAGTACCTGGTTGGTGACCCAGGAGGCTGAGGTGCAGTCTGCAGGAGAATTTGGCAGGGGACCCAAGGTGCTGCCTGTGCTGTACCTGCTGGGTCCCCGGCTACGCAGGTGGGACACCTAGAAGGCAGCCCCGAGAGACTTGGCACTAGGAGCTGTTTTTTTCAGCTCGGTGGATTGAACCCAGGGCCTTCACACTGAGCCACATCCCCACCCCTTTTTCTTATTTATTTTGAGACACAGTCAGGCTAAGTCACTAAATTGGCTAGGATGGACTTGAATTTGCCATCCTCCTGCCTCAGCCTCCCAAAATGCTGGGATGGCAGGCACGTACCATCACGCCCAGGGGGGCCAATTTTGAGGAGACAAGATGGTTCAGGTAGAATCGCAGTGCATGAAGTCACCAGGGGATGGGGGACATTGTGACACTGACTGAGTCAGGGCACCCTGGGAGGAAGAAGGAAGAGAAAGCTGGGGAGGCTTGGGGACCTTTCCCACCTGCCCCTCCAAGCCTCTTCACCCCAAGCCAGGACCCAGCCCTGAACCCTCAGTGGCCTCTGGAATTTTCCAGGTGGAAACTCTCCCCACCCGGGAGGCCCTGTGCGTGTCTGCGAGCTGGTGCATCTGCCTCCGGGCCCTCTGGGCTCAGGGCTCAAACCCCGGGGGGAGCGCTGGGCCCTCCCCGCTGAGGGGCGCCGCCAAGGAAGCAGACGGGCCTCCCGTGACCCCTGCTCACCTCACTCGGCTCCCCACCGGTCCAGACACACTCGCGATTTATCTCTCCCTGTTGTTTATTGTGCCGAGGCCAGGCCTCCCAGCCAACTCCGAGCTGGACAGCCAGCCGCGCGGCCCGAGACGCCCGCCCCCGCCAAGCCCGCGCAGCCCCCCGCCTGTGGGCCTCGGCTGCCCTGAGCCAAGTGGGCCCCGAGCTCTGGCCCAGCCGGACGCTCTTTATGGAGCCCCAGGGCCCAACTCCCCTATTGTCTGCTGTGTTTACAAGCTTGTTCATGTTTGCCTCATGCTTTTTTTCTGGGCGACGCCCCGGTCTGGACGGGGCCTGCATGCCACGCTGCTGAGCCTCTCTGCACCCCGGCCCTGGGCTCCTCATCCATCCTCTTGCTTTGGTTTTGGTCGTGGTGTGGGAGGAGGCATCACCCTCAGGGGAGCTGGTCAGGGTGAGCAGGGCGAGGGCTGGAGACTTGTTCTCTGCTGCACACGTGTGCGTGCACGTATAAGTGCATGTGTGTGCGGGCATGAATACCTGTTTGCATGTATGTTTATCTGCGTGCGTGCATCCATGTGTACCTGTGTGCACACAGGCACCTATATCCACATGCGTGTACACGTGTGCTAGTCATTAAGGCTTAGGGGAAACCTCATCCTCAGCCCAGCACCAGGGCCTGCTGAAGCCCCCCGTTCTGGACAGCAAATACATGGATGTCACAGGCCAGGCCCAGCTTCCGGAAAGCTCTCCCCTTTGCAGCCACGTGACCTAAGATGTCGTTTTCTGACCTGGGTCTCACTTTCCTGAGGGTGAGCACACATTAATCTGGCCTCATCATATGCCTCTGGGCATGGAAGGGTTGTGCAGGGCTCCAGCTGCAGACCCAGGCCCTGTTTGCCTCTGTGACCAGTTGTTAATCTTGGGGATGTTCCCAGAAACACAGACCTGTTCCCAGCCACACAAAACTCAGTACATTCACTGGGCATGGTGGTGCTTGTCATAATCCCAGCTACTCGGGAGGCTGAGACAGGAGGATTGCAAGTTCAAGGCCAGTCTGGACAACTTAGTGAGACCTTGTCTCAAAATAAAAAATAAACCTGAGTGTGGTGAGCACGGCTTTAATCCCAGCACTCGGGAGGCTGAGGCAGGAAGATCGTTGTGAGTTCGAGACCAGCCTGGGCTATAAAGTGAGTTCAAGGCCAGCCTGTACTGCATAGTGAGACCCTGTCTCAAAAAATAGCTCAGTGGATTTAGCTCAGTGGCCTAAGCACCTGCCTGGCAGGCACGAGGTTGAGTTCTATCCCAGGTACTAAAAAAATTAAAAAATAAAAAATAAAAGGGGTTGCGGGTGCAGCTCGGTGGCAGAGCACTTGCCTAGCATGTATGAGTTCCTGGGTCCCCATCTCTGCTACTAAAATAAGTAAGTAAAAAATTCAATAAGGTCCTTAAAGTCCCCTCATGAATCTTCTTGCTGAAATCCTCCATGGGGCCTAAAGCTTTTGACAGCTAATGTGGAGAGGTGCTGGTTGCCAGGATGCCCCTATGGTGATCAAGAGACCCAGGGCTGCACTGTGTCCTCCAGGGAACAAATCACTGCCAGTTCTCAGACCCTGAGGCCACTGCAGCCTGGCGTTGGCAGGTGACTGAGGTCACTGCTTGACCCTGGGTTGTTAGATGAGAGAGGATAGCAGCCCCTCACACCTGCAGAAACTTGGTGGGGGGGCGGAGCACTCACCTGGCTGTGGCCCCAGGCTGCGGTTCCCACTGGCCCTCTGGTGGAGAGGATGGCAAACCTCAGGGCCAAGCGAGGATGCGTGGGGAGTCGCAGCAGGTGCTGTGGGGCTCTGCTGAACTCTTGTTGCAGCGTGGTGACACCAGACCATGTGTGTGACACTCCCACGCAGTGCTGTCCCTGGGACCTGAGTCCTGGGGTCAGTCACCAGGCACCCTGGAAACTCCTCAGAGACGCTGACTCCTGGACCTCCTGCCTAGGACTCCTGTCCCCGGCAGTGCCAGGCTCCCAGTGTGTCCCCAACCCTCCTGACAGCCACAGCCTTTGTGATCCCGGGGCATCCTGCTTCCTCTTAGCTCCAGATCCAGCCTGGAGACCGAGGCACATGGTGGCCGAGGGGCTGCGGGGTGGGTAGTCGTGGGTGAGGAAGGAGAAGGGTGATCCTGAAGGACACCAAGGACCCCGTGGGCAGCAATCTTGTGGTCTCTGTGCCCTGGCTAATCTGTGCCCATTGACCTGAGCCATCAGGATCTCCCCCCAAGGACTTTAGGGGCAAAAGTGACCAGGTGGCTGCCTTAGACCCCGAGAGGCTTCCACTACCATGTTGCACATGTGTGTGTGCAAACACATGAGTGTGAACTGGGTGCCTTTGCACTTTGAAGCCTGCAGGTCTCAGTCCTGTGTTTAGGGGTCTTAGGAGGTCCAGGATGCCCTCTCACACACCTGGGAGTCCAAGGTCAAAGCCAAGTGTGGGCACCCTGTCCGTCCATGCCACTGCATCCCGCCAGAGCCCAGCACCTCTGATGCCCACATTTCCTAGACTGCGGGGCTGGGGCTCCAAGGTCTGTGAGGCCCATAAAAGCCCCAGGTGTTATTCCCGTTCCTCAACCCAGCACCACAGCGAAGCCCTCCGCAGGAAGAGACAGCTTTTCCTGCCTCTTAAATCATAGTCCCGAGACGGCGTAATTCAAAATATCATCATTCCTGTGCGCTACAAATGTCACCGTCTCCACCAAACCCCCTCCTCCACCCACCGAAACCTGGCTTCAACCCCATGCCCATAAATCTGTTTTGCTTCTTGCGCACGAGCTGCCTGGGAAAAGGCCCCGCTCACTGTGTCTGCTCCGCCGTCCAAACACTCAGCACCTTTGAGATTTTATGATTTCGGGTTATTGACTTGGCCCCCTGCATCCCCCGAGGAGAGTGGTGAGAGGCCCTGCTGACCTCGGTTTCACCCCTCGCCTGGCCGGGGCAGGGAGGATTGCTCGGGGGCCCAGCTGCCGCCCGGAGGCCCTGGGAGCTGGACCTCAGACTGGGGCTACGTGCACCCCACCTGTCCTGTGGTTCCAGGCTCCCTCTCCTTTCCACAAGGATTCCCCAGAGGAGGACAGACAGGCAGCTATGGAGGGCTGGACGCCGGCGTCCGTGGGCACCCCACAGTCAGCTCTGGGCCTCCTCTGGGCCAGGCCTCCTGCTGCCGCCAAGACCTGCAGAGAGACTGGGTTCCGGCCGCTGTGACCGGGAAAGGTGACGCAGGTTGTAAGGATGTTGATTGACAGCAAGAGTGCCCTTGCCTGGAGGGGAGCCAGGAGGGAAGCTGGAACCCTGAGCCCAATGTCAGATGGCTTGGGGCTCAGAGGACTTGTGTGGCCCTGTCCAAGCCTTCTAGGGGAAGGCAGGGCAACCTTTATGAGGTGTGATCAAAATACACTGTGAATACTTAAATTTTGAAGTTTATTACAGTAAATTTAATCCCCTTCCCTTCCAGCACACTTATCCCATCAGTTTTGCTACTCTCTGAAGCAGCGCTGGGGGCCTTGTTTCTTGAGTGTCTTCATAAGGTGTGATCAAAAACACAGTGAATGCTGCCATTCGGCAGAAAGGCAGCCTTGTGAAAACACAATGCCGTGTCCTCACCCACCTTATTCCTGGGGTTTGACACTGTGTGACTTCTGGCTCCTCCCCAAAGTCAAAATGACCATGAAAGGGAAGTGTTTTGAAGTAATTCAGGACATCACGGCAGCCAGGACGGTGCAACTAAAACTTTACAGAAAACTTCCAGAAAGTGGCCAGAATGATGCCTCAGCATCCAAAGCAGAGGCTTCATTTTGATTATTATGTTTTATTACTTCATGTTAATATTATATGATGGTGGGATTTGTTTGGGGAAATTGGTACATGTACCCTAATCAATTTCAATCCCCTTGAGTTTGGCAAATATTTCTGAAATACAATACAAAAAACCCAAAGGGGAAAATAAAAAATCAATAAACTTCATCCAAATTAAAAATGTTCGTTCTAAGCCGGACGTGGTGGCGCACGCCTATGATCCCAGTACTCAGGAGGCTGAGGTAGGAGGAGTGTTGTGAGTTCGAGGCTGGCTTGGGCTACAACGTGAGCGCAAGACCAGCCTGAGCTACACAGTGCGACCCTGCCTCAAAAAACCAGGGCTAGGAGTTTGGCTCAGTGACTTAAGCACCTGTCTGACAGGCGCGAGGTTGTGAGTTCAATCCCTGGTAACAAAACAAAACAAAACCTTTAGTTCTTCTAAGAACACTACCCAGAAAATGATAAAGGCTGGGCATGTAATCTCAGCACTCAGGAGGCCGAGGCAGGAGGATCTCCATGAGTTTAAGGTGAGCCTGGGCTACATAGTGAGTTCAAGGCCAGCCTGCATTCCATAGCAAGACCCTGTTTAAAAAAATTAAAAAACGATAAAGGCAAGCCAGAGACTGGAAGTTTTGTACAGTATTGCTTACAGAAGGAGCTGGATCTAGAATATATAAAGACTATTTTCAACTAAATAGAAAGTAGACAAACAATCCAGTTTAAAAAGTGGCAAGGAACTAGGAGTGTACCTCAGTGGTAGAGGGCTTGGTTACCACATGTGAGGAGCAGGGTTCAAGCCCCAGAAACAGAAAAGCAAAAACAAAAACAAGAACGAGAATAAAAAAAAAATGGGCACGGCCTTGACTTCTCATTCATAGAAGGTGGGTGTATGAAATGGCAAAGCCACTATTTTTTTTTTTTTTGGCACTACTAGGGATTGAACCCAGGGCCTTTGGACTAAACTACATACCCAGCTTTATTTATTTGTTCGTGTATTTGTTGGGTCTCACTAAGTCACTGAGTTACCCAGACTTGGCTTAAACTTGCAACCCTCCTGCCTCAGCCTCTCAGAATGCTGAGATTACAGGTGTGCATCACCACATAAAGCTGGCACTGACATTTTTGAAAACAGTTTGGCTGAGTGTGGTGGTGCATGCCTGTAATGCCAGCACTTGGGAGGCTGAGGCAGTAGGATCGCTGGGAGTCTGAGGTCAGCTTGGGCTATACAGTGAGTTCAGGGCCAGCCTGGACAACATAGCAAGACTGTTTAAAAAAAAAACTGAAAACAGTTTGGCATTCTCTTAAAATGCTAGATATATACCTCCCATATGATCCAGTCATTTCATGCTGAGATATTCCCCAAGAAAAATAAAATGTCTATCCACATTTAAAAAAAAAAAATATATATATATTTATATTTATATATATTTAAGGCAGCTTTATTTGTAAGATCTGAAGCCTGAAAATAAGCCAGCAGTTTTGGTGGAGTAGGGGTGACAGAGCCAGACTGCAGGGCATTGTGGAGGAATGTGGGAGACATGGAAACAGAGAGTGTGGACACTTCTTAAAATAACTTTGCTTTGAAATAGAGGAGAGTAAGCTATCAGGAGACCGGGAGGGGAGGGAGAAGGGAGGCTGGGAGTTTTTAGTCAGGGGAGACTTGGGTGTGTTTAGTTACTGGCAGAATGGAACAAGAGTTCAGTCCTCATCTGGAAGGTCACTGGGCTATGACAAAGCCTCGGATGCAATTCTATAGTAAAAGGAAACTCCTTTCAGTGTACACTGTCAGAGGAAATGGATACACGTGTTTAAAAAAAGAAAGAAAGAAAGAAAGAAAGAAAGAAAAATGAATCTCGATCCCTAACTCACACCACACACAGAAAAGAATTCAAAATAGACCGTGGACCTAAATGTGAATCTAAAACCATGAAGTTCATAGAAGAAATCACAGGCAAAGGGACGTGCCTCTCACTGCCCACCAGCAGAGCTAAAATAAAAAAGTCACCATTTCAAGTGTCTGCAGGGTGCGGAGCATTTTGTGTTCTGAATGCTGCCGCAGGAAGTACAAAGTAGCCAGCTACCATAGAAACTATTCAACGGTTTCTCGGGAAACTAAACACACAGCCACCTTCTCACCCAGCGCCTTCACCCCTTGGTACACTGAAGGCAAGCGCATTCGTAGGGCACCAGAAGACCTGTCTGAACAGAATCCATAAAACCTCCCAACTAAAATAGCTCCAACAGTCACAGAGAGAGAACAGAGGCATGAATTATGGATTGTCCACACAATGGAACCCATACTGTTATGATAAAAGAATCGATCCACATAAAATATGGATAAATGTTAGAAAAACGTTACTGAGAAAAATAAAACAGGAATAAAGCCATATATGGCATATAATTTCATTTCTTCTTGTTGTTTTCTTACCATGCTGGACATCAAACCCAGGACCTCAGGCATGTGAGGCAAGCTGTACACCACTACGTCACATCCTCAGCCTGTGAGTCCATTTTTATGATATTTGAAAAGAGACAAAAATACAAATAATGAACTTGCTTTTTCTCTACTACCTGACTGAAAAGGTACAATGGATGGAGCTTAAGCAACCATTTTGCTGAAGATAAAGAAGCAGGTAAGAAAGATCTGGGCAGTGTGGTGACTCTTGATGTCCTACTCATGCTCCTTAACCACCTTCCCCTCAATTCTTTATAGAGGGAAATAAATCACTCATTTGTTCAACCTATTTTATTTTGAATTTCCTGTTTCTTGTGATCAAATGTTTTTCTAGCTGATACGGCAACAGAAAGGAGGTGTCCAGGAGGCGGAGGGAAGGCAGCAAGGACTGGCGATGATGGAGAGCAGGTGGCTCCACACCCTGGGGAGACACAGAGGCAGGAGAGAGCGGGGCCTCTGGCAAGGAGGAGGAGGAAAAGGCCTTGGAGGCGGGAGACTGCGGGCCCCACTTGCCTGTCATGCAGGCCAGGGTCAGCTGGGAAGCAGGATTCGGGGGAAGCGGTGCCAGGAATGCTTTCTGCCGCTCACTTCTGTGGCCACCAGCTGCCTGTGGAGCCCCTGCTGGAACCATGATGGAGACCCTGTTGCTTCCGTCAGAAACCTATTCCCCTTGGCTTGGCATTCAGGGCCTCTGAGGCCACCCTTGTTTGCTTTCCCAGCCCCTGTTAGAGCAAGTGTGAACAGATAGGGCCTGCGGAGTCCAAGAGATGAAAGACTCGGGCACAGTGGCGAGGTGGAGATGGGGTGGCCACAAGGGACGGTCCACCTGCCCACTCAGTGACGTGCACAGCCAGGCCACGTTCCTGAGGGGATGAGGAGCCAGCTGCTCATGGACGGACCCACGTGACTGCCCAGGGGAGCAGACGCCAGCGAGAGGTGGGCCGGGCTCAAGGATGCAGGAGTTTGGCGCTGACTTTTGACCTGGTAGGAAAACTGAGGCAGATGAAAACTTTGTGACAATAAAGGGCAGAGCCATGTCCTTGGGACAATTTATCGAGGCAGTGTCCCAGGCCGAACACCCAGTTGTGAGCTTCGCGGGGGTGGGGAAGCAACAGTGGTTGCGGAGCTGTCCCAGGACACAAGATCCTGTGTCAGGGCAGGTATCGGGGTGTCCTGGCAGGGGACAGATGACACTCAAGGGTCCACAGAAGCCATGAAGGAAGAAGCATGTCCTCAAGAGAGATGAAGATGTGCCATGGCCTGACCTAGCCACCCCAGAAAGCTGGGTCCAGGGGACAGGAAGGCAGCACCCTGCCAGGGTCGGGGAGCTGGGACTCTGGGGAGCACGGCCAATGACGGTGCTGTGACCAGGCACAGAGGGAGTCAGGAGAACACCGGCCCTCTGTCCTCTGCCTCTGGCCCTGTCACGTGTCCCACTGGGTGAGGGGGCCCTGGTGAGGCCTCAGGGTCAGTGTACTGGGCACAGGGGACACGGGGAGTAGAGCAGCTAGGGTGGGGTGAGCATGGCACGGACCTCGCTTGGTCGTCCTTAGGTGGCAGGTTTGGGTCCATTTACAAGGTGCAGCCTAAAAACACGGCGAACATTTAAAGTTCCTTCAATAGTTTACAGCAAAGAGCACATTGCCATGCATTCCCTCCAAAACACTGCCCTGGCTTCCAGCGCCCCGAGCCCATCATTCTGGCCACTTTCTGGAGCAGTTCTGGAAGTCCGCTTTCTTGCGGGTCTTTAGTTGCACCATCATGGCTGTCTCAGGTTCTTTATCCATTCAAAACGTTTCTCTTTCATAATCCCTTCGACTTTGGAGAAGAGCTGGAGATGGCACGGAGCCGGACTCAGTGACTAAGATGGACGAGGACACAGCGTCCTGGTTTTGTGAGCTGCCTTTCTGTCACATGGCTCTCAGCAGCAGTCATTGTCCGCCATGTCTCACAAAGACACTGATGAAAGAGGAATTCCAGAACTGCTTCCGAAAGTAGCAGGAATAAAGGGGTCAGTGTGTTCGAAGACGGTAGGTATCCTGAGGGAAGCTCATAGCAATGTGTTTTTATTGTAATGATGTTATTTAAACACAAACCATACTTTTCTATCATACCTCGTATGGATAATGAAACAAAACTGAGAAGCAAGTGGACTCTCCCAGGGCAGACCTGGGACCTTGAATCTTGGTGCTTAGGCCAAGTTTGCTGCCCACCCTGGGCTGGGTGACAGATGCGCCATGGCAAAGCCGGCCTTAGGGACCCTAAGCTTGGTGCCCGTGCACCTCTTCCTCCGAGGCATCTGCTCCTTCTGGGGCCCAGCTTGCAGCCACGGCCCAATGCCGCCCTGTCACGTGGCCGCTGACAGATTGGATGTCTCTGGTGCACCGGCTGCTGCCGCTAAGTGACTTCCTGGCAGGGAGTCAAGGGTCACCTCATCTCTGCTCTGCTCCAAGCAGCGCTGGCCTTGCTGGGCGCCTGTCTACTGCACCCAGCTGTGTTTCCTGTCAGCTCTACAGCCCCAAGAGCAGCCTCAGGGACCAGCAGCCCCATGTGCATTTGCCCTGTGCCACACAGGCAGGCTTTGGCGCGACCCAAGTTCTTGCCCCTTCCACGGCACCATCTAGGTCTGGAATCCATGTCCAGGCCTCCGGCTGGCTCTGGGCCTCTGCCCTGGGTCAGGCTTCGGTCTAGGCTCTCTGTAACCCCACGCACTGTGGGGACTGGACAAGCCAGGCGCAGTGACCCGCTGTGGTTAGAGAGGTCACGCGTTGGAGAGCGAGAACAAGGCTTCCAGGGCCAACTCCTTATGTGAGCTAAGCAACCCTGGCCAACTTCCTGTCCCTGGGACTCAGACTTGTCCTTCAGAAAAATGGAGAAGAGAGAGCTGAGTAGTTAACAACCCATGGGCAGATGTTGGGCCCCCAGGCCCCTAACTCACCTTATAACGTCCCCTAAAATGTAGAGGTCTGGACGGCTTGGCCCTCACCTGCCCTGCTCAGCCAGCTGTCCTTGGCTGACCCTGGATTAGGGTTCAGATGTGGCCCCGGCTCTTGACCAGCCATGAGGAGGGCAGTTTGTGTCCAACAGGAGCAGGAGTAGAAGATATGCAGGAAACGGGACAAGGCAAGGACCAAGAAAGGCTCTCGCTGGGTGTGGTGGTGCATGCTACCATCCCTGTACTCTGGAAGGCTGAGGTGGGAGGTTCACCTGAGGTCCTTTCTTGTACCTGATGCTGAATGTTGCCAGGAAGTCTGGAGACCCCCTGGGGGAGGAGTGGGAGGGATACAAACTAGTGTCTTGCAACTTCAGTGACTGAGATTGCAACTTAGAGACTTAGAGAGTCTCTGTCACAGAATTTTTAAAAATGTTAAGGGGTTGGGGATGTAGCTCAGTGGAAAGGCCCTAAGTTCAATTCCCAGTACCTCAAAAGAAACAGAGGAAGGAAGGAAAGAAGGAAGAAAAGAAGAAAGGAAGGGAAGTCGAGTTTCTCAGAGGTGACGCAGAGCTGCTCTTGAGGCCAGGCCGCGCTGTGCTGGACAGCACTGGCCATGACTGAGCGCTCCGCACAGGTGGCCCAGCCCAGTGGCCCGGTGTGGAGAGGGTGGGTCCCCGTGCTCTGGGGACGCAGATGTGCTCTTTGCGGTCAGAGCAGAGGGTGCAGGTGGGGGTGGCAGGAGGTTACCTGAGAACTGAGGCACCTAGGGCAATAGAGGCAGTGGTCTTGGGGACAACCCTCTGGATGGACAGGGAAGGGACCAGAGCAGGGTCTTTCTAGGACCCTGACAGAGTCACCTGAGGAGTTACAGAGTACAGATTCCAGGGCCGGGGCGGCTCCATCAGCACAACTTGATCACTTGCAGAAAAACTTGCGCAAGAACAGAGACAGCCCCATCTCCTGGGCACTGTGGGGCTGTTTGCTGTGGCCGGGGAGGGACCAGGCAGGCAGGGCACCCACCCTTTCCATGTCTGTGCCAGGCGCTCTGCGCAAGGCTCTGGGGGGCTTTTGGATGACATTCTCAGCAAGGCCGCCTCGCTCTGCCCCTTCTCTCTGAGGACTGAGCCCCTCAGGGGCCTGGCATCGCCCTCACTGGCAGGAGGAGCCCTGTCCGGCGGACACATGCGTTCTTTGTCTGCCTCTCTGCAGGGGACAGTGCCGGGGTGGTGTCCAGCTTGGTCAGGGTCCAGGCTGGGTCTGCAGCGCCAGCTTCCCGTCCTGCCCTGGGTTCTGAGCCCCACTGAGAGCTCAGGATGGCTGTGACAGATGTCGGCGACAGGCAGAGGCGCGAGAACAGACAGCGTACCCTGCAACCATGGAGCCTGGCCCGGTGCAGCGGCCAGACGGGCACCCTGCAGCCAGGGCTGGCTGGGTGGCTATGGCCCGCCCCCACCGGGCCAGCCTGGTGAGCCCATGCCCACTACAGACAGCTCTGGGCTCTGCTCTGTGGGTTTGTGTGGGGGAGAAGCACCTCCAGCTTCTCCCGAGTCTTGGGGGACCTGAAACTGTCCCAGCCAGAGGTTGCACAGGGCCAAGGTGGCAGAAGGAGGTGGCATTGGGGATGGGCCACACAGGGCACGAGGGCTCAGCAAGGGGTTTGCAGCCCGAGCCCAGGCACCAAGCGAGTCTTGGCCTAAATCAAGCTCCCTTGGTGCCTGGCACTGGCCGAGGCTGGAGAAGGGGCCTGGCGGCCTCCAGCGCCCTCCTGGTGGGGCAGGGCGGGGTGGGCCGGGGGCCGGGCGCGGCTACTCATATCTTCCCTGTTACTTCATCCATTTTGCTCCCACTGATCCTGTTTATCTCGCTGGGAATGCAGCTGCAGCGGAAGTTGGGGCCAAGGGAAAGGCAGGGGCCTGGGCCACCTCCAGAGCCCAGCCCTGCCCACCCCTCCCTCACCTGAGTCCCCGGACTGAGTACGCCTGGGGACAGACACTGAAGAATGGGTGCAGGGAGGGGCGGCCTGAGAACCCGCAAGGAGCCGGGTTTGGGTGGGGGCTGCCATGGCCAGGCTGTGTGACTGGGGCCAAGAAGGGCCACTCTCTGGGCTTCCCGTCTTCATCTGTGGGTTGAGGGGAGGTTCCAGATGGCCTGGGGGTGCCTGCCATTCCTACCACCCTCCCTCTCTCCCTCTTTCTTTCTTTTTTATTCATAGTACTGAGGATTGAAACTAAGGCCTTTATTTACAGAGCTACATCCCTGGTCCTTTTCTTTCTTTCTTTTTTTTTTTTTTTTTAATTCTGAGACTGAGCCTTGGTGAAATGACCAGGCTAAGTCCAAACTTGTAACCCTCCTGCCTCAGCCTCCCAGTAGCTAGGATTATAGACCTATACCACCTAACCCAGATAGCCTGCCATTTTCTGAGCCCCCTCCCTGGGCTCTGCCCTGTACTGGGCCCCGAGGTTCTTTCTTACACCTGATGCTGAAGGTCACCAGGAAGTCTGGGGACCCAGGGTGGGGAGCTACAAGCTGGCATCTTGCAACTTCGGTGGCCAAGATTGCAACCCCTCCAGCCTGGAGCTCATGCGGGTCCTCAGTGAAGGTGGGGGTAGAATCCAGGCTGGGAGAAGCCCTGAGGGCTGCATGGGGGTCACACATAGGAGGTGAGGGCAGCCGCACAGCTGTGAGGTCCCTGTGGGTTCCAGACCAGGAAGTTCATTTAGGAGCCAGGCACAGGGGTGAGCAACACCCCAGGCCCTGCTGGAAGCCAAGCACTGAGTCGAAAGGGCTCTAAAGCAAACCAGTCTGCGCGGATGACCGCCCCTCAGCTCCGGAGCGGGATGAGTGCTTCGGTTTTAAACAGCTCCGACCGAGCCCTTGTCCGTAGCAATGAGCTCAAGGCACTGCGCACTGCCAGGCCTCCCTCAGAGGCAAAAACCAGGGCCCAGAGAAGGCAGTTAAGTTTCTGAGTGTCACAAAGCCCTGAGCTGCAGAGATGGGGTCCCAGTTCGGCCTGTCTGACCCCAGAACGTGTCGACTCTCTGTACCTACCCAGCCTAGATGATGCTCTGGTGGGTCCCCTCTGGGGGCTTGGTGGTCCAAGTGGATTCGGGTCGGGCACTCGGGATGGGGTCTCAGTGTTGTCCTTCCTCCTGAGACTTGGTTTTCCAGTCCATGACATGGGGCGCATGGGCCTCACTCCAGGCCTGGAGCCTTGAGAAGCAATGAGATCATGTTTGTCTAGGACCCGGAACATCTTGGAAAGAGAAGGCTCGGCTAAGACAAGGGCCTATTGTCCCCCCTTCCCTGGCCCCCTGCCTGCCCCACCCCAGTCACCCCTGAGGCCAGCCTGGCCCACAGGCCCTGGCGGCCGCCATGCGCCAGCACGGAGTGTGACTCAGTGTCCCCTCCCTTCCCGAGGGTGACCTTGCCAGGAACCAGTCCCACTACTGAAGCTTTGTCGGGGTGCCCCTGGGAGGGAGGTGCAGAAAAGCCAGGGACAGCTCTGGGGAACCTTGTCTTGGGGACTCATAGCCACACTGTTATGGTGGGCTGGGGTGAGTAGTCAGGCCATCATAAAACATTAGGACAACTTTTGTGCTTGCTTTTCAACTGTCCTGACAAGGATGACCTCACGGGGTCCCTGAGGGGACACTGTGGCTGTCACCCTATCTCACAGATGCATCCCTGAGCCCCTAACCCCTAGCCTCAAAGCCAGGATGGAAGAGGTAGGATTTGAACTGGGTTTGGAGTGGCTCTGCAGAGTTCTGGCCTGGAGACAGTCCCAGAGCCTGTCCCTATGGAGCCCGGGGACGTGGCTGCAGGCTTTGCTGCAGAATGGGGAGGCTGAGACAGATCAGTTTTTGCCTTCCCAGCGGACCGGGAAGCCCCCTGCACCCCTGGCTCTGAGAAGGGCGCTAAGCAATTTCAAGCATGAGGACATCTAACATGGCCACCCATGGGCTAGTGGGTGCCCTGCAGCTCTGAGGCCCCGCGGGGCTCTCGGCCACCAGCCAACGGGACAAATAACAGCTCCGACTTCACACGTCCACAAGTCAACTCTAGATTTCCTCCCCAGCCCGCTCCTCCCTCCGTCTCCCCACCTCAGGAAATGGTACCATCGCCCGCCTGGCTGGCGGCTCGGGCCAGAAAACCGGGAGGCAGCCTCGGCCCCTCCTGCCCTCACCCCCACATCCCCGCCACTGCCAAGACCTGTCAACCCTCCCTCCAAAGTAAATCCCAAACCCGCTCCTCTGCGCCTGAGCTGCCACCCTGGTGTCCAAGCCACCGCCGCCCATTCCCCGGCCCCTCCCGCCCGCCCCCTGCCCTCTGTAGCTGCCTCTCTGGGCGCCAGACGGGACTCAGGCCCCATCCTTCTCCCTCTGTGCGCCTTCTCCACAGTGGATGGCCAGCCGGTGGCCAGCAGCTCCGTGCGCGGACGTCACCTCCTTCCACTCTGACCGGCCGTCTCCTCCTCCTCACGTCCCTGGGTTTGACATGCTGGTCCCTCTTCCCGGACACTTTGCCCTCATTCTTCCAGCCAGCCTCTTCTCGGCCTGGAGATCACTTTCTTTACGCCCCTAAAATAACAAAGTGTCTCCTGCCCTTTCCCCCCAAGCCGCCACCTGTCACCTCCGCAGGACTTTCCCTAGCTTAGAGGTCCGCACTCGTCACTGTCTCTGCCTTGCCATGAGGTCCCGAGGGAGGCGCCTGCTGTCCTGTCACTGTCTCACCCTGCAAGTGGCCAGGCACCTGGTGCACAAGCGAACCGTGGAGAGGGTGACGGCAGCTTGGATTCGCCAGGCCTTTTTGGAATCATCTGCACCTTCCCTTGATGCTTGCCATTTTCCAGATGTGGAGACTGAGGCTCAGAAGCTGGGACAAGTCGCCCGCTACACACAGTCAGCGGGTGGCAGTGCCCCGTGTAGATCCCAGGTCTCTCCAGCTGGAAGTCTGTGAATCTGACCACTGTGCCATCTGCGGTGGTTACTGCCGTCAGCGTTGCTGACGCTGTCGCCGTATCACTCACATCGCAGAGGCCGTTGGTTGTAAGCTGTATCATTGTTTTATAGCCACTCATTCAGGCTTAAAAAAACCTGACAGTGAAACCTGCCGCCCCAGTTTTAAAGATGAGGAAATAGGCTTTGAGGGAGCCCTAACACGGGATGATCATTAAGTAGTTTAAAACTTCATGAAATCTGCTGGGCTCAGTGGTGACACATGTTTGTGATCCCAGCGTTCAGGAGTCTGAGGCAGGAGGATCACCCGGAGTTCAAAGCCAGCCTAAACTCCATAGCAAGACCTTGTCTCAAAAAACAAAAATAAATAAATGAATAAAATAAACTCATGAAATCAGAATCGCTTAAAAATGTTTTGCTGTTTTAAGCTTTTAAATTATGCTCTCCCAGTAACACAGAATAGCTGCTATTTTATGTTTAACAACCATGGGGTTGTCTTGGGATCAAATGATTGAATTAACTGGAAAATCTGCAATACATGGAAATGTAGTCTTCATTCTTTCAGAAAATAACATTGCAGAGAATTAAAAAAAACAAATAAAGATGTGAAAACACAAGAACAATGTTTATGGAGAATTGATACAGTAGGAATTTTTTGGTTTTGTTTGTTTTTGGTACTGGGAATCAAACCTTGCAGCATCCTACCACTGAGCTACTTTTAAAGTTTAAAATTTAAAACTGTTTCAGAATTAAAATGGGACTCAAATTCGCCATCCTCCTGCCTCAGCCTCCCTCAATTCTAGGATTACAGGAGTGTGCCACCACAAAAACCATCCAATCCTGCGTGCTCAAAGGGAAAATACCAGATGGACTCCTCCACAGTGCTGCGGGCTGCTCCGTGAGCGGAAGACACTCTGGCCCAGGCCGGAGAGTTCAAGGCCCCTGGGGGAAGCTGGGCAGGGACAGTGCCATGTGATGAACACCCAGGGCTCGTGGGAGGGCAAGGGAGGGGCCCAAGCCCACAGCGGGAGAGGGCGAGGGCTTCATCCTCAGGGAGAAGCATGGCTCAGAGAGGCCGGAGCACACCCTCCTGGTTGGGAACCAGCGCTGAGCTCGCTGCAGCCGACCTGCAGCAAGTGGGCAGGCTGGGTGTCACGTCCAGGTGGAGACAGCCCTCCTGGGGCTTCATCCTGCAGGAAAGGTGACCCACGAGGTCGTCGCACCGCCCCAGAGTCCCAGGGCTCCTTTGTAAGTTAGAGGATGGAGAGAGGGGACAAAGACTCTGAAGTGGCCAGAGTCCTGGGCGAGACCGGGTGGTGGCGTCAAGGACCCGGTCACCCTTGGGCCACATGGGGACAGAGGACTGTGTCTGACGCTCTCTTGGGGCCCCCTGGCATGACTGGCCCTGCTGAGAGGGGCTTGGGAGCAGGGAAGACTCCCCGCCCAGGCCTGGGAATGTCCGGGCTGGCCAAGGGCCACTGAGGCTGGTGAAAGGCGCACTTACCATGACGAATGGGGGCCCGCCAGCCCCGCCAATTAGGCAAGATGGAGCGCCAGGGCCCGGCTATAAATATCCCGGCCGCCGACCGGCCCAGGAATGTAAATGGTGGCGTTGAACAAGCCGGAGAAAATGTTCAGTTTAGACAGGATGGGCTTGGGGGTTTTCAAAACATGTTCTTTGCTCCACCAAGACTTCAAGTTGGGCAGCAATAAGACCGGTTCCTAGAGAGTGAACCCCACTTACAGCTCTGTCTTGACCAGGGGGCACCTGGCAAAGGAGGGGCACACAGCCCTACCAGGTATCAAGGCTACCATCAGCAAGTGGCCCTGTCCCTGGCTGCCAGTGGCTCTGAGGGTCATGGGCCAGGGCTGAGGGGCAGCTGGCCTTCCAGACCAGAGACAAGGAAGCCGGGCTTTCTGTTGGAGTCATCTGAGAATGGAGCCCTCTGTGTCCTTCTCCCACCCTGACGCCTGTTAATTTTTTAAAACTATTTTATTTTATATTTGCGGTACTGGAGGTTGAACCCAAAGCCTTTACACTGAACTGCATCCTCAGCACTTTCTTAAACTGTTTTTTATGTTGAGATAAGGTCTTGCTAAGCCTCTAAATTGCAAGCTGGGTTTAAACTTGTGATTGTCCCGCCTCAGCCTCCCAGAGTGCTGAGGTTAGGGATGTGTGTCACCACACCTGGCTCCAAAGACCCTTCTAAAATTTTAGAGCAGCTTTGACCAACAAAGTGCTCTTGTGTTTCAAACCAAACTTCTCAGGACAGGTAGAGAGAAGCAGGGGGCGATGGACAAGGAAGTGTGGGCAGTATCCTGCATGACAGTGATGCTCCCAAGGAGGGTCTGTGTGGCCTCTGGTAGGAGGTCCAGGATAGCAAACGGTACACAGTGACTGTGGCTTCTAGACCCTAGCAGTGTGGGTGTCCACCCCTCAGTCTTCAAAGATTACTTATACTACGGTCCCTGTGGCTTCCTCCTGCGTGACTGGTCCATCCTGGTCCTCTGAACAGCCTCACAGAGGTGGCCCTCCTGTCCCTTAGTCCCTGGCCACACACCCATGGCCACATGAGTCGTTCTTTTTTCCTCTGTGATTTCTCCTACTGCTTGAAAACTTACACAACTCTTCAGGAAATGTAAGGGAAGTTAAACAAGTTAAAGAAAGAAAATTTATAAGTGCTTTTCCAGAGGGTAGATAAAAAAATTCAATTTATTTCCTACTAGTGGGTCTAGAATTTTATTACATATTTACATATGTTTCAACTTTATAATCTGTCTGGAGATCATTTAATGTTAGCCATAAAGTGTTCACTAATTTCCTCTCACCCTGAATTGCTGGTCTTTTGTTTCCCATTGCTAGGGAATGCTTACCTCCTTATGGACTGCATTGTATATGTAATTGGTGCTTAACCGTAGGACTAATTGCTGCTTCCTTTTCTATTCTAGTGGTGCCTATTGCTGATCTTGCCCCAGCATCATGCTATTAAATTATTGTTCCTTTAGACCATGCTTTATTGGTGACTTTATAGCATAGTAATTAAGATGATGGGCTTTGAAGTCAGGATGGTGAGGATTTATACAAGAACTCTGCCACTGAATAAATGACCTCAGGCTAGTTAACTCGCTGTTCCTCATTGGTGAAATGAAATACAAGGAGGCCTATAAGTAATACAAACCTCACAAGCTGAGGACAAACTGAGTGCTAAACAGGGAAGTCCCTTAAACAGAGGGAGAGCAGGGTAGCCCTACTCACAGATCAGCACAGGGGCTGCCTGCCGTTCCTCTTTCTTGGGATTATTCATTTGCTAGGCGCTTGCCTATGCGATATGGCAAGAAAAAGAAACCAAAAGTGCTATGGCTTAGATCATACATGATCTGGTGGCCCAGATGTTAAAGGTGTAGTCTCCATGGTGGTGTGACTGGGAGGCATGGAACCTCTGCTAAGAGTTGGGAGCCCCATGGAACCTTCATCCCTCTTCCTCTTTCTCTTGCTTCCTGCGTGTGAGATGAGTGGTCTTACTCCCCGTAGACTCTCACCGAGATGAGCTATTCCTCGGAGCAAGGGGTTGAGTTGACCACGTCCTGTAAACTCCAGTTTGGTAAGTGAAAATAAACCTGCTCTGCAACAGCAAGCAGAAGCACCTAGAATGACTTGGCAATTGGGGTTTGGTTTATACAACGTGCATCATAGTGACCAGGTGTTTCTAAGAGACAGGAGCAACCAGATCTGGAACAGGAACAATCACTGGCTGGGGTGGGGGGAGGGGGATTTTCTGCTAAGTTAACAAGCACATATTTCATTATGGTGACAGAAAAACAAGATAATTTGCCTAGAAGCAAAGGCTCCCTAGGCATCCAGACACTTGTCCCTGGCTCACATAGACTCAGGACACCAGTCACAGGCTGAGCCAGACCCCTAGGTCCTCACTCCACCCCTCCCAGGCAGAATTTAACCCCCAAGTTACCATGGCCACAGCAGAACATTCAGGCCTCTGGGAAGGAGAGAACCTTAGCCTAGATCCCTTCCTGCAGAGAGACAGGCGAGGCGATAGAGACCCTACAGCAACAACTCTCTGTAGGGCCACAGTGAGTATAGGGACCTGAGCAGTCACCAGCTGGCTCTGCCCCTGGGGGCTCCACACCTGAGGCCAGAGAACCCAGAAGTCATGACTGGGGCGAAAGAGGTTTTCTGGAGAAGGGATGTCCCAGTCAAGGTGAACAGCAGAGACGAGGAGGAGGCCGCTCCAGGGAGGGGTGGCTGGGTCCTGCCTGCAGGGAGGCTGCTCCCCATGTGGGAGAGAAGGAGGGGGCTCCAGACTTGCTGAGCAGAGTTAGAGAAAGAGAGCTGGGGCAAGACTGGCTCAAGCAGCTGGAAGTACCCTAACCCAGGGCCTTCTCACAGAGCTACATCCCAAGCACTTTTTAATATTTTATTTTGAGATAGAGTCTCCTAAATTGCTACACTGCCCAGGCTAGACGCAAACTTGCTGTCCTCCTGCCTCAGCTTCCTCGAGTGTTAGAATGAGAGACGTACACCACCATGCCCAGCTACAAAAGTTCCTGCAGCTCCTGGAAGGTAAGTTTCAGGCAGGTGGTAAGATTTGCATTTCTAAAGGGTCCAGGGGATCTGCGGGGGACTGCTGGGGCAGCACTGTCCCGAAGGCAGGTGAGGAGTAAAGGCAGCCTGGGGTGGCAGGGTGGGGAGGGTAGGTTGGGGTGGGATGGGGGTGGGTGATCAGGGTGAGAAGTGTGGCTGGGAGGTGTCGGGTGGTGATGGACAGCGGCAGGAGCAGTGAGGGGTGGTGATGGGTGGAAAGGTCAGTCTGCTCATCAGGGTCTAGGCTGGGATGTCCCTTCTCCAGGAGACCTCAGTCACCCCAAGTCTGGTCCAGGGCCCCCACTGGCTTCCACAGGGCCAGAGGAGCACAGATCCCAGAAGTCCCGACTTTCACTTCTCAGACCTCAGGTTTGGAAGCGCCCAGGAGCAGAGCTGTGTCCCTGCACCCAGCACTGCTTCTCCAAGGTTGGATTCAGACGGGAGTGGAGGAGGAGAGCCTCGAGGGGACCCTCAGTTTGAGGACTCAGCAGGAGGGGCAGCTGGGGGAGCAGGGGACGGAGGTGTGCACCTTCTAAAGTCGAGATGTCCCAGGCCCAGCCAGGCAGGGGCGACACCACAGGTGTAGGGTCCTGGGAGTCAGGAGAGAGGGTCTTAGAATGGGTCCCCAGGGGAGCACTGCTGAGCTGGTGAGGTCAAGAAAAATCCACAGTAACCAGGCATGATAGCTCATATGCATCATCCCAGCACTCTGGGAGGCTGAGGCAGGAGGATTGCAAGTTCGAGCCCAGCCTGCGCAACTTAGTGACTTAATAAAGCACTGTCTCAAAATTTTTTAAAACATTAAAAAGGATTGAGGGTAGGTATCACAGTGTGAGGACCCCAAGTTCAATCCTCAGTCCTGAAAATAAAAGAAAAAGAAAAAAGACTCAATCAGAAGTCAGAGAGGACTTTGTCCACAGTGGGGAGCAGGGGGTTGAAACCAGGCCCTAGAGGTCAGAAGTGAGTCCCCCAGGCTGCTAACCAGCCAGGTGTCTGACAAGAACCCCCCATCCAGGAACCACGCCAGCCCAAACCCCCGTCTGCTGCAGGCCAGCGCAGCCCAGCCCAGGCCCACCCTCCCGGGCTGCTGGGCCTCGAGCTGAGTCCCACCCCACCCAGGCCAGGGTGAGAATTCCGGCCACACGGCCCTGTGATGTGGTCACGTTGGAAAAATGTTAATCAAATATTCTCTCCGTGTTTCCTTTCTTTCCCAGGCTGGATTCCTAGAAGACAGGAATTTATGGTGTGAGAGAGCTCCAGCCTCCGCAAGCTGCGGCCAAGGCCAACAGCCTCGGCAGCCGCTGCCAAGCGGGAAGGGAGCGGCGTGAGCAGCCGGGTGCAGGGGGCTGAAGGCCTGTGCTATGGAGCCCTCTGACCCCAAGTTCTCAAGCCAGGGGCCCCAACAAGGTCCCCCCTTCCTAGTCTGCTTGCCATGGCTGGGAAAAGTGCTCCCCGCTGGGGACAAGGCCTGTGGAGATGCCCATGGGTCCCCAGAGACCCTGTGCAAGTTGCTCTATCTCTGCCCCACCTTGGCAGCCCCCCACCCGGGACCAGGGGTCCCCGTGAGCCCCCAGTCCTCTCTCGAGCCGAGGACAGGAGACATGGATGGCAGCTGCTTGGCCTCATGTGTCCCCGCCCTCTGGGGGTCCACAGCCTTGGTGCTACCTAGAAGAGCACAGGAGAGGCGAGCAGGGGCCTGGAGACCCCAGACTCAACCCCAGGCGACTCCTGCTGGGAAGACAGCCCCACCCGACACCAGCACTGGCTGTGACTGAAGGTCTATCCACCTGTCGCCTGCTGAGTCCACCACGTGCAGGGCGCCTAGGAACCCAGAACAAGGCAGAGGAGGGGTGGGGGAGACTGGCATGGAAAGAAAAGAGGGGGTGATTGTCCCATGAAGCCAGGAGGACAGGAGAGGCTGCAGAACCCAAGGATGGAGTGACAGCCCCATAGTTGGGAGACAGGGGTCACTGAAAGCCCCCCGGAGGGGGTGTCCCCACGGGCGGCTGGAGTTCACCAGGCAGACATGCAGGGAGGGGACTTGCGGGAACATTCCAGCTGAGACCCCAGCCTGCGCAAAGGCCCAGAATGTTTATACCTTGGTAAGACTTTTCATATAAATAAATTCTCAAATAAAAAAAGAGAAAAAAAGGCCTTTGGCAAAGCATGTGTCTGGATTTCTTGCTTGGAAAATGAAACCCTGTTCTGTCTCGAAGCCTAAGGACACCAGAGAGCGTGACCTGACACGTCTCGGGTCCCTCCTCCTTCTACCCAGATACCCCAGCAGTGCCACCCCTTGCCCCCAGGCTTCTCCCGCGTCTCTGTTCATCCCCCTCCTCACTCCTCCCCAGCACCTGCCCAGACCCAGACCCAGTCCTGAGGACCTACTCTAGCTGTCCTGTAGCCTGGGCCAGGAGTCCAGAAGGGGACGAGGGGTAGCCGGGGTCCTTCCCAGGTCTCTGATTTCTGGGTGCCTTGGAGTAGAGGGAATCCGAACCTTTGATGTCTGTTTTATTTTTCAAATCTCTCAGGCCCTCAATCACAAAGATTGTACAAGAGTTCCCCCTTATCATAGGGGACACATTCCAACACCCCAAGGGAGGCCAGAAACCATGGCTAGCTCTGAATCTTATAGATGATGCATGATCAAAAATATGATGAATGCTTATATCTAAAAGCTTTACTATAGCAAAAGATATAGAGTCATGAATCCCTCCCCAAATCCTCCCCCTTCACTTCTGATACACTAATCCCAGTGTTCTTGCGACTTTCAGAAGCAGTTCTGGGAGTGTTCTTTCCTAAGTATCTTTAGTTGCACCACCATGACTGCCTCAGTGTCCTAAATCTATTAAAGATATTTCCTTTCTTGGTTATTTTGACCTTGGGGAAAGAGTCAGAAGTTGCACAGTGCCAGATCTAGTGAATAAAGTAGATGAAGACACATCTATGTTTTTATTTGACAGAAATCTCCATAAATATTTGATCAATGAGTAATCATAAATGGTGAATGTTTAAATTTGAAATTTTTTTTTCAGTAAAAGACATTCGGCCAGCCGGGGTGGTGGTGCACACCTTTAATCCCAGCACTCGGGAGGCTGAGGTAGGTGGAGTGTTGTGAGTTCGAGCCGACTTGGGCTACAACGTGAGCACAAGGCCAGCCTGAACTACATAGTGTGACCCTGTCTCAAAAAACTAGGGTCGGGAGTTTGGCTCAATGGCTTAAGCGCCTGTGTGGCAGGCGTGAGATTATGAGTTCAATCCCCAGTGCCCCCTCAAAAAAAGACATTTTGCCATTAATTTCCCTCAAAATACTTCCCTTTGCTTCAAAAGCAATTATCCCTTGTTCTTGGTGATGTATCTTTTGCTGTAGTAAGGTTTTTCTTTAAAAAAAAAAATCTAAACACCGTATCTTTCATTCACCCTTCAAATACTATGCTTTTTGCTAAATTAGCATACTATGATAAACTGTCTCCTTTTGACTTTCAGCTTCTGTTTGTCATATCTAAAATGCTGCCCTGGCCACTTTTGAGCTTCAGGACCATTGTTAGGTAAAATAAGGGCCCAAGCACTGTGATATTAGTTGACCTGATAACCAACAAAGCTGCTAAATGGCTAACGTGCAGGTAGCCTATACAGGGTGGATACACTGCTTCTTGTCCCATGCACAACAGAGCAAGACAGAATTCGTGCTCTCATCATACTCCTCAAGATGGCACACAATTCAGAACACTTGAATTGTTTATTTCTGGAATTTCTCATTTTGTATTTTTGGACTATGGTTAACCACAAAGAAATGAAACCACAGAAAGTTAAACTGTGGGTAGAAAGGAACTACTGGATTTGCCTTGTCCCTGTTATCCCCTTTCCCTCCAACTACGGGCAGCCTTCCTAAGGCATCTGATGTGTTCTCATAAAATATGGGTCACTGGTAACAACTATGGGAATGGAAATGGGTCTCCTCTTGAGGTGATGAGCATGTCTCAGAACCAGGTAGAGGTGATGGTTATGCCACATTGTGTATATGCTAACTGTCACTATATTGTATGCTTTAAAATTCAAGTTCAAGCTTAATTTTATTTTCTCCCCACTACCATCACCTTTCCTTTTCAGTACTGAGGATTAAATACAGAATTTTACACATGCTTCATCACTTTTTAAATACCCTCCATACTAACTTAGAGTCTAATAAGTTGCCCAGGCTGGATCCAAATTTATGAACCTCCTGCCTCAGCTTCCATAGTAGCTGGGACTACAAGGCATGCAAAACTGTATCCAGCCAGGGTTAGTTTTATATTTTGTGAATTTTACTTTCATTTTTAAAAATGTGCATCACGGTTTGGAGAAGGGGATTTTGACTTATACCCCGTGTGGTGTGGCTTCTTTTTCTGGTCCTCCATTATCTGAGAGCATCGTACCACATAGCATTCGCCTGGGAAAAGATCAAAATTCAAAATTTGAAGAAGACCTTCTCCTGAATGTGTATCATTTTTACAATATCATAAAATCCAAAAGCCATCAGTCGACCCATCCTAAGTCAGGGACCAACTGTCCTGCTAGACAGCAGTGCGGGAAGCCACCCTTCTACCCCGTATCCCACCAGCACATAAGTGGCCCAGCCCGCGACACCAGCAGCCCGATGGATAGCAAGCAACATCTCATTGCTGTTTTAATTCGTATTTCTCTACCTTCTTCCTGTATGTGAATTCGAGTCTCCCTTCTCATGTTCTCTAGTTGTCTGTGTTTCCTTTTCCCAAACTGCTAGTTCATACCCCTCGCCCATTTCTCTACTAGGTTTGCTATATTTTTTTCCTGTGCAGATGTTCCTCATATATTCCAGAGAGCAGCTCTGTGTTGTTTAAAACGTCAGAAATATCATCCTCCTCCCAAGTCTGTCATTTTGTCTGCAATTTCATAGGACAGAAATCCTTCATTTCTGCTAGATATTTCTGAGGACCTTGGTGCACATAGTTTAAAATATTGTATTTATTTGTGAATGGTGAGGGCTTTGAAAAAGAAAGCAAAGAGGGGAACTCGTCCTAACCAATATCGGCCCCCAGCCCAAAGTCACGGGGGGAAGGGGGGTGTGAGTGATGGGAGTCTGGGCCACAGCTGACAAGAGATGGCAGGTCACAGATGCAAGCAGAGGGACTGCAGGCTCGGGGTGGTGCCGGGGAAATAGGCTCCCTGCTCCCCTGCCTAGGTCTTCATTAAGGCCACACCAGGTGGACGGATTCAGGCCTGAACGTGAGACTGAGACCCTCAAGAGCAGGGCAAATCGCTGGAGAGGATCTTTGGGACACGGGTGGAGGGCACTTCTGCATACCCCAAAAGGCAGAAAGGGTCGGCCTCCCGTCTTATCCAGGGGAAGTGGCATTTCCTCCCGGACACAGCTGGACCCTGCCCACCGTGAGTCATGGACTCTGCGGGCTGGCAGCCTGGCCCGCCCTTCCCGTCCTAGCTGGAGGGAGCAGTGTGTGGTGCCCACCTTATCTCACCCTTGCCCATGGGCCTGCAGACATGAGGTCAGGGCTGGGACACGAGGAGGGCAGGAGGCTGGGGGCAGGGGCAGGGCAGGGAGAGGGCAGGGGTCGCCGGCCGGTTGTCTCCACACTTTCAAGGTGGCAAAGAAGGCAAAGCAGGAAGGCCACAGCCACTGTCCAGGGCCAGGGACAGCCGAAGCTCCATACCGTGGGGGCGCTGGGCAGGAGAAGACAAGGCGAGGCCCAGGGAGACCCCGTGTGTCCCTGTCCCTCCCCCAGTGACTTTTGCAGACAGCTGCTTGCAGGAGAGACACAGCCAGACAGAGACCCTGCTCAGAGTCAAGTGAGACTGTATCTGTCCCTCTGCTGTCTCCAGGGGGCCCTGCGGGTGTCTGGGTCTTGCTTGTTGGCCATGTGAAAAGGGTCACCAGCACCAGCTCTGTCCTGGAGGCTGCAAGGTGCCATGACATTGTGCTGTTGTGTTTGGGTCTGAGTGCTTGCTGGGTCCTCTGGGGCTTGGCACCCCGATTCTTGTACGTAAATCCCCATGTGTGACACAGACATGGCAATGCCCAACCTTCCCTCCCTCTTGCTTTGTCCCTGGCCTATGCCAGCCGTGCCAACCATCTTTCTCCAGAGGCCCTGAGGACTGGGATAAGGTTGAGTACCCTCCAAGTCCTGACTCTGACAGGGACTGAGGTTTCTGTCAGGCAATTGCATTTATTCAGGGGCAGACAGGTTGTGTTTTGGGGATTGATATCCTGTTCTGCCTCTGTTCCCCAACCAGCAGGGACATGGTCATCCTGTCCAGCCAGTGTCTCTGTTTGTCAAAATGGAGAGACCTCCTGGGGCCCTTCTGCTTCCCTGAGGGACCAGGTCTGTGGGTCTCTTCCAGGCTGAGCAGGAGGCTGGGGGGCTATTCCATCAGAACCCCTCCTCTACCCCTTACCGGGGAAGCCATGTGTGCGGGAAAGAGCACCGGGCAAATCCTTCCAAATAACAGAAGCAGATGCTAGACAGCCAGACAGATAAGCAGATAGATGAATAAACACACATAAATGCATGATCAAACAATAATGCTTAAACTCTTTTTTTAAAAAAAAAATTAGTACAATAAAAGCACATTGCCATGAATTCCCCTCAAAATCCTCCCCTCACTTCAAACACACCCATCCCATTGCTCTTGCTGCTTTCCGAAGCAGTGCTAGAAGTCCTCTTTCGTGAGACTCTTCACAAGCTTCCAGATGTGGCACCTGCAACTTCTGGCTCCTCCCCAAAGTCTAAACAACCATGAAAGGAAAGTATTCTGAACCAGCTCAGGACCCCGAGGCAGCTACAACACAAAGCAAAGACACTCAGGAAAGAGGCCTTCCAGCGCTGCTTCCGAAGGCAGCCAGAGCGCTGGGGTGAGTGTTCCAACACGGTGCAGGGGGGGGCATTTTGAAGGGGCGTTCATGGCCATGCATTTTTCCACTATGATATTTTTTTATTTAAACACACCCCATATCACACCTCATATATAATATTAGCTATAATAAAATACTGCACCTGGCGGCTGATGCTAAAGCAAGGAATTATATCGGTCACACAGAGAAGTGCACAGGCGCTATGTGAACTTACCTCACACCAGCTAAATACAGTCGCACTTTGGACCTGTCGGTGTTGGCGGCATCCAGAACCTTGCCCCCCCCCACTTCCTGCCAACCACCTGCTGGGCCAAGGCGACAGTGGCCTGACCCTGAACTGGATGTGGATGGGACGCTGGAGCACATACTCATCAGAGCCGTGGTGTGGAGCTGACAGACGGGTCGATTCCATTGGATCTGACGTGGGCTGTGGCCCGTGTGCCTCTCCACACTGCCCCCCAGTTCTCAGGAGCCTCCCACCGGGAAGAGGCCAGGGTGGGTGGAGACGCAGGGGTGGGTGGCACATCCCTAGGGCACAGCTCCTCACGACGACCTCCCGGGGCACCAGGAGGTGTGCAGGGGCGGGAGGTGTTGGGGGCGGCAGCCAATTTACAATCAAGAGCGCTGGCACCTCTGCGCGAGACGGGCCCTACGGCAGACCCTCGAGGTAAGAGGCAGAAGTATTCCAGCGATGGAAACAGCAGGCAGCGAGCACCACTCCCGTACAGACACCAGCAGGAGACACCCAAGCTTGAAGCAGAGGAGGTCACCTGGGACCCCGCCCACATCCCCATCCTGAAGGCCTGGGACCTTTGATTTTCCTGGGACCCGCCACTGCCGCATCCCCATTGCCTCGTGTAACCCAGCCTGGCCCTGCCTCATCCTTCTCCAGGCAGACTGCCCAGGGCTCACCTGGGCGACTGACTCTGTCTTCTAAACCTTCCCAGTCTGCCTGCCGGGGGCACCCAAGTGCCTTCACCTGACCCAGACCCTCATCATCAGACCTACTGGTCTCCCTTCTTTCGGGGCTCACCACTGCTCTGCTCACTTTCTGTGTTACCCTGGAAGTGCCCAACACTCTTTGCCCCCTCTGGGCTTTTGTACACATAATGCCTTGCCTCTAATGTCGTTCTCCTTCCTGGTTTGCTGGCAAACTTCTACTCAACCTTCAAAAGTCATCCTATAGATGCCCCTCAGCTCTCACACTGCCCTATCCCTCCCCAGCACTCCTGCCAGCCCTCTCCTCTTTGACAGGACCTGTCTGGTGAGGAGGTCTCCTGTGTCCTCTCTGAGGCCTTGAACTTACCTGGGGTCAAGAATTCAGAATCTCCAAGTTTAAGGCTAGAGGTTCCCTTCTTTTGTGCAGAGGCCCTGATCTAGGAGGAAAAGGATCAGACCTCCTCTTTTAGTTATTTTTCCTTCCTTGCTGAGACAAAACACCTGACACTCAAAATTAGGGAAGGAAAGGTTTATTTAGCTTACAGCTTTGGGAGGTTTCAGTGCATAATCAGCTGGCTCCAAGGCAGGGTGGCATGGCACTGGGGCAACACGTCAAGGCAGTGCCAGCAAAAGCAGCCAGAGTAAAAAGGGGGCAAGAGCAAGCCTCTTCTTTCTCCCTTACGTTGTACACAGGACCCCACCCCCAGGGTAGAGGTCGCATTCATGAATCTCCTTGCCTTCCTTTGCATAGGATGAGGATATTTACAAAGTAAGAACCCTGGCTCCCTGCTGAGTCTGTCAGTTAAACTTCTGACCTTCTCAAATTGACACGATGAATAGGTAACTGCTTATGCTCTATACCCCAGGATGTAGAGCTGCTGAGTTACTTAATTAAGCTTCTAGACTTCTCAAGTTGACACAATGTATAAACCATAACACCTCCAAAACACACATGCTCTCTCTGCAGTGCCCCCACACCAGCCCCTAGCCCAGGGAGGACCTGATCATAACAGCTCTGTGTAGCAGTGAT